>JAOWBW010000661.1:687131-737049 GCA_026119855.1 Campanula takesimana | reverse complement strand
CAGCATCGATGCCAGCAATATACTCAGCTTCTGTTGTAGAATCAGCGGTTTACTTTGCTTGAACTCTTCCAGCTTACAGCTCCACCATTTAACATAAACACAAAAACTGATTGCGATCGGCTATCATCTTTGTCGGTTTGGAAGCTTGCATCCGTGTAAGCATTTACAACGAGATCATCTTCCATTCCTCATAGACCAAAAACGAGTCTTTAGTCCTTCTCAAGTACTTAAGAATCGCTTTTACAGCTATCCAGTGATTTTCGCCAGGGTCGGATTGGTATCTACTTGTCATGCTCAAAGCATAAGATACACTCCGGCCTAGTACAAATCATGGCATACATGATGGACCCAATTGCCGAAGCATATGGAACATCATTCATTTTCTCACGCTCATCTTTGTCTTAGGACATTGAGTCTTGCTTAGAGAGAAACTCCATGTAACACGGGCAAGGTTCCTCTCTTAGAATTTTCCATACGGAATCTTCTAATGACCTTGTCAATGTATGTACTTTGGCTTAAACAAGTAGCCTCCTTGATCTATCTCTATAGATCTTAATGCCAAGAATATATGCGGCTTCACTCATATCTTTCATTGCGAAGCACTTTCCTAACCAAGTCTTCACAGACTGAAGTGTAGGAATGTCGTTTCCAATGAGCAATATGTCATCCACATATAAAATAAGGAATAGCACTATGCTCCCACTAATCTTCTTGTATACACAAGCTCATCTTCGTTCTTGATGAAACCAAACTCTTTAACCGATTCATCAAAACGGAGATTCCAACTCCTAGAAGCTTGCTTCAATCCATAGATGGATCTCTGCAATTTGCATACCTTAGAATCTTGTTCAAAACCTTCTGGTTGTGTCATATACACATCCTCTTGGAGTTTTCCATTCAGGAAAGCGGTTTTGACGTCCATCTGCCATATTTCATAGTCATGATATGCGGCAATGGCAAGCAAAATCTTATAGACTTGATCATTGCTACGGGTGAAAAGGTCTCATCATAGTCAATACCATGAACTTGCCTATAACCCTTCGCTACAAGCCTAGCTTTGTAAGTATGCACCTTCCCATCCATGTCAGTCTTCTTCTTGAAGACCCATTTGCATCCTATGGTTTTTACACCTTCGGGCGCATCAATCAAATTCCAAACTTGATTGTCTTGCATGGATTGCAATTCGGATTCCATGGCTCCAAGCCACTTGTCCGAATCAGGAGAAGACATCGCCTCTTGGTAGGTTGACGGTTCATCATTTTCTACCTCTTTTTCATTACTATCCGTTACGAGAAATCCATATCTCTCGGGCTCGGATCGTAACCTACTAGATCTGCGAGTTGCTTGTGTACTTTGAACAGGTTCACAAACTCCTTGTGGTTCTTGTTCTTGTTCCACTATTGGTTCAATGTATTTCTGGGTCTCGAATTTCTTCAAGATTTATTTTACTCCCACTGACTTCTTGGAGAGAAACTCTTTCTCTAGAAAGACACCAGTTCGGGCAACAAACACTTTGTTGTCCTCACGGTTGTAAAAGTAATATCCTTTAGTTTCTTAGGATATCCCACGAAAATACATTATCGGATTTGTGTGCTAGTTTGTCAGAGATAAGTCTCTTGACATAAACTTCGCAACCCCAAATCCTCATGAAAGATAAACTAGGTTTCTTTCCACTCCACATCTCATATGGAGTCTTTGGAACCGATTTAGTTGGAACTTGATTTAGTGTGAAAGCAGCGGTTTCTAGGGCGTAACCCCAAAAGGATATTGGAAGATCAACTTGACTCATCATTGATCGAACCATGTCTAACAAAGTCCGATTTCTCCTCTCAGACACACCATACCATTGTGGTGTTTCGGGCGGAGTCAATTGTGAAACTATTCCACAATTCTTTAGATGATCGTCAAATTCTTGACTTAAATATTCACCACCTCAATCTGATCGAAGTGCCTTTATACTTTTGCCAAGTTGTTTTTCCACTTCATTTTGAAATATTCTAAATATCTCAAATGCTTCACTTTTATGTTTCATTAGGTAAACATACCCAAGTCTACTATAATCATCAGTGAAGGTTATGAAGTATTGAAATCCTCCCCTAGCATTGCTACTTAATGGTCCGCATACATCGGAATGTATCAACCCAATAAGTCGCTTGCCCTTTCACCTAACTTGGTAAAAGGTGTCTTAGTCATTTTTTCCAAGAAGACACGACTCACAAGTATCATATGACTCTAAGTCACATGAACCCAAAAGTCCGTCCCCATGGAGTTTTGAGATACGCTTCTCATTAATATGACCAAGACGGCAATGCCACAAATAAGTATGATTTACATCATTAGGTTTAGATTTCTTATTTACATGATAGACATTATTCTCATTCTTGACATCCAAGATATAAAGGCCATTAAATGAATTAGCAATACCATAAAGCACATCATTTAAATAAATAGAAAATTTCTTATTCTCAATAAGAAACTTAAAACCTTCATTATCCAAACAAGAAATTGAAATAATATTTCTGCTTAAATCCGGAACATAATAACAATTGTTCAAAACAAGAATTAATCCGGAAGGTAAAGTGACTTCATAAGTCCCTACGGCTAATGCAGCAACTCTTGCTCCATTCCCCACGCGTAGATCTACTTCACCTTCTTTAAGCAGTCTCCTATTCTTTAGTCCCTGCACATTTAGACAAATGTGAGAACCACATCTGGTATCCAATACCCAAGAATCAGTGGTAGAAAGGAGAATATCTATCATATAGATACCTGAAGTCGACGCAGCCTTGCTGCTCTTCTTCTTCTTTTGCTCTTCCAAGAAAGCCTTGCAATTACGTTTCCAATGACCAATTTCTTGACAATGGAAATTGCATCCTTTTGTGTATCGGGTTTTGCCTCAGAAGCCTTGGCAACCTTTGCCTTGCTTATTTTGGGTTTGACAACTTTTGCCTTACCCTTTCCTTTGGCACCAGCCTTCTTCCCATCATGAACCAAGAGCACGGGAGAACCTTTCTCCACAATTTTCATCTCTGCAGTTTTGAGCATCCCATGCAACTCAGAGAGATTCTTATCCATTCCATGCATGTTATAATTCATCACAAACTGATTATAACTTTTAGGCAATGAATATAAGAATGAGATCCGTGGCTAGCTCCAATGGGATTGGATAGCCAAGTTTCTCAAGGTGCTCTACATAACCTTTCATTTTAAGAAAGTGAGGACTCACTTGTTGCCCTTCATTCATTTTACTAGTAGTGAATGCAACAATGGTCTTGTACCTCTCTTGCCTAGCTTGCTCTTGAAAACATGGTTCTCAACTCCACGCCTATCTCATAGGCTTCCAAATGTTCCAAACTTTGTTGGAGTTTTGAACACATAGCAGCAAGCATGAGACAACTTACATCTCTAGAATCATTACGATGTTTCTTGTAATTGTCTCTTTCTACCCTAGGGGCAGTAGGCGGGTGGTTCAGCAGGGAGAGGCCCATCGAGAATGTACAACTTATCTTCTTGCCTAAGAACAATTCTTATGCTACGGATCCAATCCATAAAGTTTGTACCATTCTCTTCGAGCTTATCCTTCTCAAGGATCGATCGCAACGACATTGATTGAGTGTTATTAGTCATTATCTACAAATATGCAAAAAATTTCCAAAATTTAATAAGTACCGATTTTCATTAAAGAGATTAATAGTGTATTTTTCAAACAAAATACTCCCACTAAATTATATAACCTTCATATACATCCAATATATAATATAATTTAAATGGGTTAAGATCCGTCTTTAATTTAATTTCAAGTCCGCTAAGGCGGATTACACAAAATCAAATTAATTAGGTAGACAACTCTTGTCATCATATCTCATATGACTCTTAGTTCCTTTTATGAGATTCTTTAAGAAATCCAATTTCAAAAAGCATGTTAAACCTCATCTTTGCCTAGGCCCAAAACTGTTTTGACGCCCAATTAAGTCTAACCATTTTAAACGCATAGTTAATGTGTCCCGCTAGGGCGTGCCCACACTATCTATCTTGCTCATACACAAACAAATTTAATGCATCTCGCTAGGGCGAATCTACATTAAAATCACTCATGTACTAACAAGTGGTTTTAATCATGGCATGGCAATAAAAGACTTAAAACTTTCTTTGAAGGTTCATCACATATAGCATATAACACATTTATGAGCACATAATATAAACATGTTACATATCAAGTTTAGCCACTAAATTAATCTCATTAATTTAAGCATGATATTTATGTGTCATTAGTTTCTCTATAATTATGAGGATGAGACTATTTCAACTTCGGTTATTATTTCCGAATCAAGACAACAAGAAGTGCGGTCGAACTAAGCCATTAGGCAACCACAATCCCGCACTAATTCAAGAAACCAAGAAAGTAGTCCATGTGGCCGAAACTAAGCAATAGATGGTCTCGATGAACGTAGGCCAATTGCATTCACAATTCCACATGGATCTCCAATCATTGAATCAAGAACTTTGTTTCTCAATTTTAGCAATTATGAACTCTTCATAATTCTAACTTCGTTTTATCTTTGAAACTTTGATTGCGATCAAGTTTGGGAAACACAATCTCGATGAACGCAGATTAGCCATCCAAACCTTGAACCAATCTTAGAATCACAAGACTAAAACAAATAGTAAAATCAAACCCCAAGATCCTCACATAAACCAACTACCCAAAACCCATTCCAGATCAGCAGGTCTGGATTGGTTCTGTTACTGGTTTTGTTGAACCTTTCGAAAATTCCAAATTCTGATTTTTGAGCAAAATCAGACCTTCTGATCCCCTTGTGCGGCCGCCCAAAAACCCCTGTGCGGTCGCCCAAAACTGTGCGGCCGCCCAAGTAATTTTGTGCGGTCGCTCTGAGCCATCAGAATGTGCAGAATTTTAAGTTCGAAAATTTTGTCTCAAAATTGTTTTTCCCCGATTATTAAAACTTTGATCCAATCAAAAATTAATAATCAAAAATTCTGAATCCACCATAATTTATTTATTGCGATTGAATCGTGCGATTAAAGTTGCAAAACAATAAACCACATAAAATCACATAACACATAAACATCACATATTCCAATATTCATATCATGCAAGGCACATAAACAATTTATATACACATAACATGATCCAAGTATTGAATTAATCAACATGAACGGGGCTCTGATACCACTGTTGGGTTTCGATCAAACATGCGCAGCGGAATTTAGCATTTAAATTTTGAAACCCAAAGCCATGGATCCGTTCATACGATTAAATCAAATACATCATAAGAATAAAGGAATAAACTAACCCTTGATGGCTATCAAATTCTCTTGGTCTTTGGTGGAGGTTTGAAGACTTGATCACGATCACAAAGCTTGAACACGAACCTTGAAGATGATGATTTTCACCCTCTAGCGGTATCCACACTTCGAACGAATATCAAAGTAGCTTCTTTGATCTTGGTTGCTAGACCAAATTGTGAAACACTTTTTCACAATCAAAAGAACTATATGGAATTTATTTTGTGTATTATTTTGTTCTTCAACCAAGAATGTCTTAGAACAAAATAAACCCTCTCTCAAACTCTTTGAGACTCACAAAATCATTAGCTTAGAGTGCTGGCCGAATTTGGTCTTTTATACACAAGCATGACCTATTCCAAATAGGAAACTTGTGTCAAAATCCGTCCAAAATTCGTTTCCTAATCAAATTAGGAATCTGCCACCCGACAGCACTGTGCGGCCGCCCAAAACCCTCTGTGCGGTCGCACAACTATCTGAAGCAAAACTGGTACAAAACTAAGATAATTGTGCGGCCGCCCAGTCCATACTGTGCGGTCGCCCATTTCCCAGGATGTCCAGAATTTCCAAAATTCTAATGTAGTCCTTTTAAAGATTCGTTCTATTGTGTGTGACCCTCTAGGATTATACTAAGTTGGCAATGGGCTCAAACATGATCCCATAAGATATGATTAGGTTCTAGCAAACCGTCATACCTACCCAAATAGTATAACTAGATACAAGTTCGCATTCCTTTAGAATATGTCACAATCCCTTTGTCCACGATGTCATTGAACACAAGTCATGGTCAAACAGTCAACTTGTTTTGTTCAATACTTTCTCGATTCCGAATATGTTGATAATCCAAATGACATTGATCCAATCAATTCATCTGAGTCCGGCCGAACATTTCATCAACATCATTCCTACGAGTGGCCCAAGCTTGACATCTCTCCGAGGAGGGACAAATCCATTTAGCTTATTATTCTTCCCAACGGGATTCCGATTATGCCAATCATACCCTTTATAACTACTCGGTTAAAAGTAGCGTTTGAATATGTCAAACATAATGTTCATCAAGTGGAAGACTATAATAACTTCATGTCTAAGGATTCAAATGACATAACTAATATGAGATATATGTACGACATAGACCATGACATAAATATCATAGAGCGGGTCATGTCCAGTACCTTGTTCCAAACAAGTACCCATAAATCTAACATGATCATCCCATGACCATTTAGCCTTTATACTAGTGCTTAACAAGTACTAGGGACGGGGATTATTATAAGTAAACATGAACAACAATAATAATCAAAACATCTCTTTATTGATATGAAATAAATGATAACAATTACAACGTTTATTAAACGTGCCTAGGGCACCACTACCAACATTATGCGCACAGTTCTCAAATAAGCTAAGTATAGTGCGCAGTGAGAGTGTGAAATGCACAGCGGAAGTTTAAGCAGCTCCTGCGCAGGAAAAGTCTGCGCAGAGATAAAAACGCACACGTTAAGTTTTGGCTTAAAGTGTTGGATAAAAAGGATTCTAAGGCAATAAGCAATAACAAGCACAGCAGCAAAGTATAGCAATCTGAAAGATCAAACAAAGCAGTAATTCAGAAATGATTAAGCAGGAAGTAAATAGCGAGAATAAAGAACAAGCTATTTGGAGAGGTTCGATCAATGAAAGATCTACGTCCTCTACCAAAGATGGTTAGTCTTGGATTTTCTAATGGAGATCTTATTATATGAGAGAGTTACAAGATACAACAATGTAGAACAAACTAACTCAAAGATCTATAATCTATGAAGAACAAATCCTAGACTAACCCGGTGTATCTCTAGAAGTATGATCGAAATAATCAAAGTTTCAAGAGGTGTGTGTGTGTGTGTTCAGAAATTCTGGGCTCTATGAATCTATGAGATGAAGAGCACGAAGAATTTTGGTGATTTAAGGCTTATAGGATCTGGGCTTGGTTGAGTATGAAGGTATGAAGGTTGATCTTGAGAATTCTGGAAATATGCAAGAAATCTTCAAAGTTTCTCTTTGGAAGCGATAACTCAAGCAACTTGGAAATGAAGATGAGCAGGCTATTTATAGCAGAGAGCTTAAAACTAGCCGTTGGTGCTCTGAGCAAGGACGATGAGCTGGCACGATATGATTAGTGCGCAGGTGTCCTTTATAGCCGTTAGGGCTCTGATCAAAGATGATGACCTGGCACAATATGATTGGTGCGCATGTGATTTAGAGCCGTTGGAGACTGAGCATGAAGACCAAATTCAAAAGCTTCTTTTAGAAGGTTGACAGCTGTCTTCATTTGAAATATTTCTCTTGAGCGCGTCTCCACTGTTGGATCTGCTGAGTATGCTTGCTTTGTCATTTCTGCACACCTCAGGATTTTTAATAAGCGTGCATCTTCTAAGCGCTTTCCAAGTTATGTAATCTGAATGTATCGAAAACTGAACAAGGATGTATGTTGCGCAGAGGAGACCTGCGCAGTGATGTCCTGTGCAGTGAAGTCCTGCGCAGAGACCACAGTCTTGCTTAGATCTTCATTCATTTTCGCTCCAAGCTTCAAGAATATGAGGTTGTTGAAAGATAAGCATAAGGACCAAGTTAATCTGCTCTACTCATAGAAGTCATGCGAAGAGAATGAGCAAGTGATGCTATGCGCGCGGAGAATAAGCAGGTAGTGCTATGCGTGCGGAGAATGAGCAGGTAATGCTCTGCGCATGAAATGTGTTGCGCACGGAATGTCCTGCGCATTATACTTGGTCTTTAGTAAATGAAACCTTAATTCCAAGCAAGACCTAACCGCTAAGCCTATTCTATAAAATTGGACTTAGATAAAAATAGAACTTCTTACATAGGATCCTAAAGTCCATAAAATACTTAGGTGATGGTATCAATCAATTCTAACATAATTAGGAGGGTTAAGAAATAAGCATACCCAACAATCTCCCCCTAAATGATTGATGCCATTACCTACTATAACAAAGGCAATTCATTGTACTTGATAATAACATGTCCATAGAAATGAAAATGGTAAATCATGCCTCAAGTCAATGCACACACTAGCCAGTGTTATAGATTTCTAATCTATCCAAAAGAAATGATCTTACAATATGGGAAAGACAGAAATATCATTCAACGCATACAAAAAATATGAGTTTTAGTTTGAGTATGCGTTTAAACTGAATGTTTAAACATCATGGGTAGAAAATATGAGTAGTCAAGTATATGCGCATGAGGTGAAATAATGTATTCATTGTTCCACAAATGAAAAGTTTGAATTGAACAAGGTTTTGGGAAAATCAATGATGCATTATAAGATTAGTGTTTACCTTCGAGAGAGCTCTGCGCACTTCATCTTGTAGCTTCCCAAATTGCTCAGAGCTTCAATATCAGAAGCGGGAGCATCAAATTATAACTATTTGCACTACTCTCCCCCTTAACTTTTTGCCTCTCCCCCTTTCTCTTTCTTTCCCTTGAGCTATATGCCTTTGACTTTGTTACTCTCCCCCTTAATGGCACAATCACAGGCCTGTAGAATACTAGCATGCGCATCGAGCCTAGCAGCTTGCGATCCAGTTGTTCTTGAATCTTTGTCTGCGCATTGACCACTTGAGGGATCTAAGGGAGAAGAAACCGGAAGAATGATATACTGAGGTCCACAGGGTATGCGCGTGAGGTTCATGCGCATCAATATAATGCGCAGAGTTTCTTTGAAAACTAAAAAAAAAATTGCCTTGTGCGCAACATCTTGTGCGCTTCATATGCACAGGCGCATGAGGCATTCCCTATCTTAGAAAATTATCAAGTAAACACAAGCTCATTAGTATTGACAAATCATATGGACAATTAACTAAGTTCAAGCATACCCATTTCTCCTCTCAAGAAAGCAAATCTCTTTGCGTCAAGAGGCTTTGTGAGGATATCAGCAATTTGATTGTCTGTGCCCACATGCTCTAAGTGAATATTTCCTTTTTCCACGTGGTCCTTGAGAAAATGATATTTGATGTCGATGTGCTTTGTCTTTGAATGCATGACAGAATTGTTGGAGACTGCTATGGTGGACATATTGTCACAGAAAATTGGGCAATTTCCTTCATTAATTCCATAGTCCACTAATTGTTGCTTCATCCATAGGATTTGGCAGCAGCAGCTCCCAGCAGCAATGTATTCAGATTCTGTAGTGGAGATGGACACAGCAGCTTGTTTCTTGCTTGCCCACGCAACAAGTCGATTTCCAAGGAAATGACAAGTGCCACTTGTGCTCTTCCTGTCAATAGTACATGCTGCGTAGTCTGCGTCTGAATAACCTAACAAATCGAAATTCGAATCTTTGGTGTACCAAATTCCAAGGTTAGCAGTTCCAGAAAGATATCTAATAATACGTTTAACAGCAGTTAAGTGCGCTTCTCTAGGGTCCGCTTGATAGCGCGCACAGACACAAACACAACATAATATTTGGCCTACTAGCAGTAAGATAAAGGACATAGCCAATCATACCTCGATATAAAGTTTGATCAACTTTCTTACCTTTTAAGTCTTTGTCAAGCTTATTGCCCGTGGCCATTGGAGTGTGTAACGACCCGAAAACTAGGCTCTATTTTATTAGTAATAAATAATTATTATTTATTTATTTGCTTATTTATTTATTTAAATTATTATTTAATTAATAATTTATGTGTTCATTTTATGTGTTATAATAAATTATGACTAGCATTTTATTTGGGTCATTTGTGCTAGTGTAGAAGTGTTGAGTCTTAATTGTTAGTGGGGAGTTTGTTTGTAGAGAGTAGTAGTAAGGGAGGGGCCTAAGTGTAAGTTTGGTTTAATCATCTTCTCCCTACTCCCTCTCTTTCTCCCTCACCTCATTTTATTCCCAGCACAAACTCTCTCTCTCTCTTCCAAGAAAAGGTAAGTTTTCTTCTCTACCTTCTCTCTTCAATCTAACTATCTTCCTCTTGTTATTTCTCATTTCTGAAAACATGAAACTTGTTTAGATCGTCGTTAGGATCGTAGAGGGCTAAAAATATTCGAGTTCCGGCAACTTTGAGAAAATTCAAGTAAGTTAATTTTCCCCCATTTATGTTAAAAATGCTCATCTTTAACTCTATTGATGTTCTTGTTGATATCCATGGCTTCTTGGTTGAGTTCATAAATTATTTGGAATTTATTTGGGTTTTTGGTTAAAAGTTGTGATAATATGAATGTTGAGATTTAATCTTGGTTTGGGTGGTTAAATGTTGTTATCTAGGTCTCCTAGAAGTTCATATGTTGTTTTAGTACATTGTTAAGAGTATTGGAAGTGTTGATTTTGGGTGTATATGTAATTGCAAGATTTTGGATTTGATTTTGGGTATGAATGTGTTAAACCTAGCTGATTTCTGCCCAGCCCGACGACCGGACGCCTGCCCGCCCCCTGCCAAGCGCCCGCCCACTCCCCCCTTTTGTGACCCTTAGATTCTGCCTAAATGAGCGCCCGCCCGCCCCTTTTTCTGGAAATCATATTTGTGTTTTTTTAAGACTAGGTTGTATTTTTAGTTTGGGTTTTAGAGGCACATGAATTGAGTTTTCTTGTCTTTAAATGTTAGGATAGAAGTATATATAGGTACTCCTAAGATTTAGAACGAAAGGAGTGAAATTCGGAGCTAAAACAGTGA
The DNA here is from genome assembly GCA_026119855.1 of Campanula takesimana. Classification (NCBI taxonomy): domain Eukaryota; kingdom Viridiplantae; phylum Streptophyta; class Magnoliopsida; order Asterales; family Campanulaceae; genus Campanula; species Campanula takesimana. The sequence goes on along the minus strand of JAOWBW010000661.1, from coordinate 726,085 downwards.
TTTTTCATAATGTCCGGCCGAACACTTTATAAAATTTACGTTCAATCTTCCGGAGGCCATAACTTTTTCGTCCGGACTCCGTTTTAGACGTGTAAACTATCGTTGGTAAGCTCTTTTCGAGTACTACGTAATGGTTCTATTGTCCGAATGGTTCCATATCAGAATAGTTGTCTTATTGTGAGGTTTAAGATCAAGGTGTAGTCTCGGTCTAGGTTCCGTAGTACTATTCTAGTTGACTTAGTTGGGCACTGTGGAACACTTTAGTAATTAAAATTGGCTCCTTTGTGAACAATGGTGTTATGTAATTTGATCAAGTATTGTTTGGGAATGTTTGGGCATCTTATGATGTGTTCGTGATTGTTCCAATCGAATTGATTTTCGAGTAAGACTTGGTCTAGGTTTTAGGCGATGTCCTATAGTACCTAGAGGGTTGTTATTGAACACCAAAGTGTAGGTTTTAGTCCGGTCGTGATCATGTTCTAATAAGGGTAACCTTTTGGATTCGTTTGGGGTGTTTAGAATTGGTTCGTTATGGACGGAGGTAAAGCGTGAATTGGCAATTGTGTACTTACGGTTTGATTAACCTTAAGGTGTATTCATTCTGATTTCCTACTTTGGAATTCCAGGTGTGATGAGATGGTTGAGTTCATAGTCCTAGTATATCTTTATGAGTAAATGTTTAGGGTCATTTTGGTAATAGTCATTGTGCCATTTGTGAGCGACCTTTTGGGTTGTGCTCTTTATGATTAACTTGTGGGTATCATATTTAGGATGTATTTGGTACGTGCCTTATCTTGGAATCATTATGTTTTAATGGTCAATGTTGTTGGACTCTTTTATGAGAAACTCCTTGTGTTTATTGTTGTTGAACTCTTCTTGAGTAATCGTTTGCATCTTTTATGGTGATTAATTGGTATGGTTCCCTACTTTGGAATCCTTAGTTGTTTACCGTGCTAGTATTTTATTACTTAGCATTTATTTGAAAGTCCAGCTGGTATTTGTGGTTGTGTCGGGCGATGTGAGATATTGTGATGGAACCGGCCAAGTCCATTATGGTGTCGACCATTGTTTTGCCCTTATTTTCCTCTTCCAGATCGGCCTTGGTTGAGACGTTTTGGAGCATGACTTTGTGGCGTGGCTCCCGCCCTTTGTGGCACGTTACTTTGTTATTGGTTCCGGTACCGGGGGTATTCTCTTCAGCCTTTATGCTACTATGAGGATGGCTTGATGGGTTGATTGATTGATTGGTCGGTTCTGACCGGGGTTCTCTCCAGTTGTTATACTGCTATTGTTGATTGGTTGATCGGTTGAAGCTGCGCAGCGATTGTTCTATCAGTTTGGTGAAACCTTGGCTCAGTATCCTTTGTTACGTGTTTACTTCAGTCTTATGTGCTGCATGATGAGTTAGTCGTTATTTCCAACTGGTATGGGACAGTTGGCGATAGGGAGCTTTCTCATTTGTTGTTATGTGATTTACTTGTTCATTTATATCGTTGATTTGCATGATATTATGCCATGTAGATGCATTTAGTAACTTACTGAGATTTTATCTCACCCTGTTTCTTGTTTCAAATTGTTTTTCCTTAACCCCCCCCCCAGGAAAGCAAGTGGTAGCGTTGTGAGGTCCGTTGTAGCGGGAATCTTCTGAGCAGGTTGATCGCATTTGGGATAGTTGCCCTTCGGAGCCTTTACGCATTTTATTGTGGGTTCGTAGTCGTTCAGTGTTTTGTATATACGGTTGCACTTTGGGTATTTTTGTTAATAGTTGTTCTTGCTTCCGCGTTTGTTTCTAGTCTCCGAGTTATAATCTCGTTGAGGTGTTGCTTGATGGTATAGATTTCATAGTTGAATTCACGCGCCCGTGTTTGGTATTTTGTATTTTGGAGATGTATATTATGTAAATTTTATATTTATGGATTTTAGTATTTTTCGGGGCGTGACAGAGTGTCGTATGCTTTAGCATTTTCAAGTCCAAATTTCTTGATTAGGTCTCTTATGTACTTGGATTGATTTATGAAGATGCCATCATTCAATTGTTTGATTTGAAGCCCGAGGAAAAATGTGAGTTCTCCCATCATGCTCATTTCAAACTTGCTTTTCATGAGCTTCTCAAAGCGCTTACAAAGTAACTCATTAGTAGAACCAAATATAATATCATTGACATAAATTTGAACAAGTAAAAAGAATGATCATTATACTTAGCAATAAAAAGAGTTGTATCGATTTTACCGCGCTTGAAGCCTTTCTCTAGTAGAAATTTTGATAGAGTATCGTACCATGCTCTTGGAGCCTGCTTAAGTCCATACAAAGCTTTCTGAAGCTTGAAGACGTGATTTAGAAATCTGCTATCTTCAAATCCAGGAGGTTGAGCTACGTAGACCGTCTCTTGGAGTTCTCCGTTGAGAAATGCGCTCTTCACATCCATTTGATAAAGCTTGAATTTCTTGTGAGAGGCATAAGCTAAGAAAATTCTGATAGCTTCTAGTCTTGCTACAGGCGCAAATGTTTCATCGTAGTCGATTCCTTCCTCTTGCCTATAGCCTTTCACAACCAACCTTGCTTTGTTTCTGGTGATGCTTCCATTCTCATCCATCTTGTTTCTGAATACCCATTTTGTACCAATAACTCCTTGGTCATGAGGTCTGGGTACTAAGGTCCAAACTTTGCAGCGCTCAAATTGATTAAGCTCTTCTTGCATAGCAGTAACCCAGCTTGAATCTTGGAGCGCTTTATCAATCTTCTTTGGTTCGATTTGAGAGATAAAGGAGTGATATTCATCATCGAAGTTTGATGCTCTCCTAGTATGAACCCCTACATTGAGATCACCAATGATGTTTGAAGTTGGATGATCTCTAACTTAACGAACCTCAGGAGGTAAGTTGGGTTGAGTAGTAGGAATACGAAGATCTTTAATAGGTACTTCATTAGCTCCAGCATCAAGGTCATCAAAGGTGATTTTCTGAAGCGGAGAAACATCATGCGCAGGAGGGGGTGTCTGCGCATCAGGAGTTGTAACTTCTGGCGCAGCATCTGTCGGCGCATGAGATAGACTTTCTTGATTCTGGTTTTGATCAACTTGATTATCATTCTGCGCAGGTGCAGTTTGAGGCTGCGTACCTGTCTCAACATTCTCAGCAGAATCATCATAATCATTTGGAGCCAAATGTGGCTCAAGGAGAGAATGCTCATCAAAAGTAACATGTACCGATTCTACAATTACTAGAGTAGTTCTATTAAAAACACGAAAAGCTTTAGAGTGTTTGGCATACCCAACGAAAATACCTTCATCTGCTTTGGCATCGAATTTACCTCTATGATCTTTGCCATTGTAGAGGATATAGCATTTGCAGCCAAAAATCTTGAAGAAAGCAATGTTGGGCGCTCTTCCTCTCCATAGCTCATATGGAGTCTTGTTGTAGGCTTTGTTGATGAGGGATCTATTCTGAGTAAAGCAAGTAGTATTGACAGCTTCTCCCCAGAAATACTTTGGAAGCTTAGCTTCAGCTATCATGGTTTTTCCAGCCTCAATCAACGTGCGATTCTTTCTTTCCACAACGCCATTTTGTTGAGGAACTCCAGCAGCAGAGAAATTGTGATCAATTCCATGGTCATCGCAGTATTGAGCAATACCGTTATTCTTGAATTCAGTTCCGTTGTCTGATCTCACGCTCACGATGTCGTCTTCCTTTTGAGTTTGGAGCCTTCGGAATAGCGCAGTCAAGATATCATAGCAGTCATATTTGGATATCATCATTTCGACCCATGTGTATCTTGAGTAGTCATCCACCACAACTAAAGTATATTTGTTTCCTCTAATGCTTGCGGTGGTGACCGGTCCAAACAAGTCCATGTGAAGCAGTTGTAAACATTTGGAAGTTGAGGAGGCAGTCTTGCTGGAGAAAGTCCAGCAAGACTGGTTAGGTTTTTTACCGAGCTGGCATGCTGCGCATTTTCTATCATGATGGTCAGCTACTTTGGGAAGTCCTTTGACAAGATTTTCCCTTCCCAGCTTAGTCAAATACTTGAAGTTCAAATGACTTAAGCGCTTATGCCATAGCCAGCTGCTTTCACTTACATTCTTTGCTACAAAACAGAGATTAGTGATAGAATCTATAGCAGTAAGATCAATAATGTAAACATTAGTCTTACGAGTCCCTGTGAAAAAAGTTAGCCTGGATATGCCATCTTTGATATAGCAGTGCGTTGCAGTGAAGTGACATTCCAAACCTTTATCGTAGAGTTGTGATATGGAGAGCAGGTTGTGCTTGAATCCTTCTACTAGCGCAACTTTCTCAATGCACACTTTATCTTTTCTGATTCTTCCATATCCAACTATGTGCCCTTTGTTGTTATCTCCAAACGTTACTGAGGGACCTCTTCCTTCATGCACATCTTCAAGAGCGGTGACATCTCCAGTCATGTGTCTAGAACATCCACTGTCGAGGTACCATATATGCGCTTTAGCTTGTGAAGAGTGCGCAGTGAAGCAGGAGACCTGAAAAATAGACATTAAAAAACGCAAGTTGTCGCGCCCCAGACCCGTGGTCCTACTTGGCCCCACACTCGGGACACGATTGGAAGACGTTATAAAACTCTGATTGAAAATTCTTCGAAATATACTTTTAGAAAGCGGAACAAAAACACACTTGAAGTTCAAAGACTTCACTTAACTTGAAACAAACTTTAACAAACACTTTCACAACGAAAGTACTTAGCCCGAAGGCTTACAAACTTTTAAACAAATGTACATACACCACATTAACCAAAATAGATGTGACCATAAGAAAGTACGGGTACTCTACCCAAAGGGTTTACATTTACATAATGTAACCTTCACAAAACAAGTCCCATCTCTTACCAATCCAACGTCCTCCCGTGCCAAGTGTCCTATCCCCTGGACCCGCCTTTATCTAAAACAGTAAACAAATAAAGGGTGAGAATAAATCTCAGTAAGCTACTAAAATGCAACTACGTTACATGCTGATATGATAATCATAAAGAACAATATCAACAAGTAATCATATAGCATATAGAACACAACATCAACTCATATATCACATTTATCACATAGCCCACACTCCGGTGGATACCAAGCCAAGGTTTATCCAATAACCATAACCGATGAGAATACCATCTGAGAACCCATCAAAGAAAACCATCTGAGCAGTATAAACAGCTGAAGCCGGGATCCCGAAAACCAAACCATAACCAATAGAACCAAAGTAACCAGAGAGGGAAATATGACACAAAGTCATAACCCAAATGCTCACCAAAGGAAGCAATTCATCCCATCCAAGGCCAATCTGGACTGGGGAAACAAAGAAGGCACAGTGGACACCTTATAGTGAACTTGGCTTATGTACCACTATAATTCTCCCACCGCCTGACTCAGAAGCTCCAATGGAAAACCTTATAGTGGACTTACCTGTACCATTATAATTCTTCCATCGGCTGACTCAACAACAAGACCAGCTGGACTTTTCACAAGAAGCACAGTAATGAATACTTGCTAAACAAAACCCGGGGCATTTAATCCAAGAAGGAACTAAGCCAATTACATCACAAGATGCACACAAAAGATTTCTCATAAAGAGTCCATAATAAGGACATTTATTCACAACCCAATCTTTTTCATCAACGACATAAAAGTCATACACAATCACATTTGGGTCCTAAACAACACCAAGGACTACACAAACAATGGTCCTCTTATACCCCACTTGAACAAACTATCAAACCTGGAAGACAGGGGGGTGCGCACGCCCCACCTGATAGGGTGCGCGCGCTTCCAATCATCAGATCCTCACATTTTTTGGTCACTTAAGGGTGCGCACGCCTCCCTTCATCAGACACTTTTGCCTAAATTGGTCAATGGGGTGCGTGCGCTTCCTTATATAGGGTGCGCACGCCCCCTCCTATTTTGGACCAAATCCCAGATTCTTCCTTTGTTCAATTTTTACTCCTTCCGTCCCACAAGTATAACACATATAAACATAACTTTAGCAAATTTCATTAGCAACTTTCATTAGATTTCAACATGGTTTCTAAACCATTCCCCTACTCAGCAAAACCCAATTCTATATACTCCCTTTGTCCCAAAATTACAAGTATAGCAAATATTACCCAAATCACAAAATTAACAAGTAGAAGTATCAAATATAGCATAGATGACTAGTTTAACATTTAAAGGGGAATTAGTAACTTACCTAGTTCCGGAAAAAGTACCGCTGAAATAAGTTTTGTTCGGCTAGAAATGACCTACTCGACGCCCTGATCATTTTTATATAATTAGTTTTCAAAACGGGTAAGTAAATAAAAAGAATTAAATCGAAATGGGTTGAACTTACCTTTTTCTTCTTAACCCTAACTGATACGAGAGAAAGTTGCAGATGAAGAAATGTTCACACAGAGAAAGAAAGAGAAAGGAAAGTTTCTATAAATATCTCAACCCATTTTGCAACTTGGTCACCCAACTTTCAAAGTTAACATTTTAACCCCTAAACTTAAAATTTCAACAAGGACCCTAAAGTTTCAACTTAATCATTTAATTCCTTTAATCATTATTTTTACTAACTAAGTAAATAACACAAATAATCAAATATGATATGCAAATCATAAAATATGATGAAACACATAAAATGCACATATAAGTCAACTAAAATCCCCAAAAATATAAAATAAATAGGGACGGGTTTTGGGGTCGATACAATCACTCCCCCTTAAAGAAAATTCGTCCCGAATTTTAGGGTTACTTACCGAGGCCCTCAAACAACCAAGTGTACTTCCTCTCGATCTCTTCCCGAAGCTCCCAAGTCGATTCCTCCACATTGTGATTCCTCCACACAACTCGAACAAGAGAAATACTTTTGTTTCTCAATTCTTGCACCTTCGAATCAATGACTTGGACCGAATGTTCCTCATAAGACATACTCGGCTCAATATCCTCGGGAACCTCAGATAGAACATGAGAAGGATCATACACATATTTCCGAAGCATAGAAACATGAAACACATTATGGATCTTATCAAGAGAAGGAGGTAATGCAAGACGATAAGCGCGATCCCCCACTCTTCCAAGAATCTCAAATGGACCAATATACCTCGGAGCAAGCTTGCCTTTCTTTCCATATCTTCGAATACCAACCTTAGGGGAAACCTTCAAAAACACAAAGTCACCTTTTTCGAACTCAAGGTCTCGCCTCCGGTGATCAGCGTAGCTATTCTGTCTACTCTGGGCAGTACTCAAACGATCTCGAATAAGTTTAACTTTCTCAACTGAATCATTAACCATCTGAACACCCCAAATCTTGGCTTCTCCCACTTCATCCCAGTAAATAGGAGATCGACATTTCCTCCCATACAAGGCTTCATAAGTAGCCATCCCAATACTGGACTGAAAACTGTTATTATAAGCAAACTCTACGAGAGGCAAATGAATATCCCACGAATCTGAAAAATAAACTGAGCAAGCCCTCAACATATCCTCAAGAATATGGATAGTTCTCTCGGACTGACCATCTGTTTGAGGATGAAAAGCTGTACTAAATTTCAACTCTGAACCCAAAGCCTTCTGAAATGCTTGCCAAAACCGAGATGTGAATCTAGGGTCACGATCAGACACAATACTCACTGGAACTCCATGTAACCTCACGATCTCATTAATGTACAAGGTTGCAAGCTTTTCCATAGAATAACCAATCTCAATAGGTAGAAAATGAGAAGACTTTGTCAATCTATCAACAATCACCCAAACTGCATCAAACCTTCTTTAAGTACGAGGTAACCCTGTAACAAAATCCATAGTAACATGTTCCCACTTCCATTCCGGAATCTCTAACGGTTGAAGCAATCCTGCGGTACTTTGATGTTCAGCTTTAACTTGTTGACATGTTAAACACTTGGATACATAATCCGCTATTTCCCTCTTCATATTATTCCACCAAAAGTGTTGCTTCAAATTCTGATACATTTTAGTACTCCCGGGATGAATAGTATACCTTGATTTATGGCCTTCATCAAGAACTTAGTGTTTAATCCCATCAACATTAGGCACACACAACCGACCTCTGAAAGTCAATACCCCTTCAGAACTGAGGGAGAAATCCTCAAATTTACCATCTTTGATTTTATCCATAATCTTTACCAATTCTGGGTCATCCTTCTGAGCTTCCTTTATTTGTTGAACTAAAGTGAGAAACACTCGAATATTCGCAAAAATAGCTCCATGCTTTGATTCATAAGGACTCCAATCTCGAGAATCCTCCAACATCTTCCATTCCCGCACCATCAATGAAGCTACATAAGACTTCCGGCTAATAGCGTCAGCTACCACATTTGCCTTGCCCGGATGATAAGAAATGGTGCAATCATAATCCTTCAACAGCTCCATCCACCTTCGTTGTCTATTATTCAACTCTTTCTGGGAGAAAATATACTTCAAACTCTGATGATCTGTGAAAATCTCAAACTTTGCCCCATAAAGATAATGTTTCCATTTGTACAATGCAAAGACAATAGCTGCAAGCTCCATATCATGGGTAGGATAATTCTGCTCACTCGGAGTCAACTTCCTCGAAGCATATGCAATCACCCTTCCATTTTGCATTAATACACACCCGAGGCCTTCTTTAGAAGCATCACTATATATTACCAAATCATCATTACCATTAGGTAGAGAAAGAATAGGAGCTGTAGTCAATCTCTTCTTCAACTCTTCAAAACTAGCTTGACATTACTCATCCCACACATAAGGAACATTCTTTCGAGTCAAATGAGTCAAGGGAGTTGCAATCTTAGAAAACCCCTCAATAAACCTTCTGTAGTACCCAGCTAACCCCAAGAAGCTTCGAATTTCTGTAACTGATTATGGCCTCTTCCAATTCACAATAGCCTCAACCTTGGATGGATCAACTGATATACCTTTATTAGAGATCACATGCCCAAGAAAAGATACTTCATTGAGCCAAAACGCACATTTACTGAATTTAGCAAACAACTGCTTCTCACGAAGAATAGATAAAACCATTCGTAAATGCTGTTCATGCTCCTCCCGGGACATGGAATAAACAAGAATATCATCAATAAATAGAACCACGAAGGTATCAAGATAAGGTTTAAAGACCCTATTCATCATATCCATAAAAACAGCCGGAGCATTAGTCAACCCAAAAGGCATAACAAGAAACTCATAATGACCATATCTACTACGAAAAGCAGTTTTAGAAAAGTCTTCAGAACGGATTTTCAACTGATGGTACCCACTCCTCAAGTCAAGTTTTGAAAAGACAACCGACCCTTGAAGTTGATCAAATAAATCATCAATACGAGGTAACCCTGTCACAAAATCCATAGTAACATATTCCCACTTCCATTCCGGAATCTCTAACGGTTGAAGCAATCCTGCGGGCCTTTGATGTTCAGCTTTAACTTGTTGACATGTTAAACACTTGGATACATAATCCGCTATTTCCCTCTTCATATTATTCCACCAAAAGTGTTGCTTCAAATTCTGATACATTTTAGTACTCACGGGATGAATAGTATACCTTGATTTATGGCCTTCATCAAGAACTTGGTGTTTAATCCCATCAACATTAGGCACACACAACCGACCTCTGAAAGTCAATACCCCTTCAGAACTGAGGGAGAAATCCTCAAATTTACCATCTTTGATTTTATCCATAATCTTTACCAATTCCGGGTCATCCTTCTGAGCTTCCTTTATTTGTTGAACTAAAGTGAGAAACACTCGAATATTCGCAAAAATAGCTCCATGCTTTGATTCATAAGGACTCCAATCTCGAGCATCCTCCAACATCTTCCATTCCCGCACCATCAATGAAGCTACATAAGACTTCCGGCTAATAGCTTCAGCTACCACATTTGCCTTGCCCGGATGATAAGAAATGGTGCAATCATAATCCTTCAACAGCTCCATCCACCTTCGTTGTCTATTATTCAACTCTTTCTGGGAGAAAATATACTTCAAACTCTGATGATCTGTGAAAATCTCAAACTTTGCCCCATAAAGATAATGTTTCCATTTGTACAATGCAAAGACAATAGCTGCAAGATCCATATCATGGGTAGGATAATTCTGCTCACTCGGAGTCAACTTCCTCGAAGCATATGCAATCACCCTTCCATTTTGCATTAATACACACCCGAGGCCTTCTTTAGAAGCATCACTATATATTACCAAATCATCATTACCATTAGGTAGAGAAAGAATAGGAGCTGTAGTCAATCTCTTCTTCAACTCTTCAAAACTAGCTTGACATTACTCATCCCCACACATAAGGAACATTCTTTCGAGTCAACTGAGTCAAGGGAGTTGCAATCTTAGAAAACCCCTCAATAAACCTTCTGTAGTACCCAGCTAACCCCAAGAAGCTTCGAATTTCTGTAACTGATTATGGCCTCTTCCAATTCACAATAGCCTCAACCTTGGATGGATCAACTGATATACCTTTATTAGAGATCACATGCGCAAGAAAAGATACTTTATTAAGCCAAAATGCACATTTACTGAATTTAGCAAACAACTGCTTCTCACGAAGAATAGATAAAACCATTCGTAAATGTTGTTCATGCTCCTCCCGGGACATGGAATAAACAAGAATATCATCAATAAATAGAACCACGAAGGTATCAAGATAAGGTTTAAAGACCCTATTCATCATATCCATAAAAACAGCCGGAGCATTAGTCAACCCAAAAGGCATAACAAGAAACTCATAATGACCATATCTACTACGAAAAGCAGTTTTAGAAATGTCTTCAGAACGGATTTTCAACTGATGGTACCTACTCCTCAAGTCAAGTTTTGAAAAGACAACCGACCCTTGAAGTTGATCAAATAAATCATCAATATGAGGAAGCGGATATTTATTCTTTATTGTTACCTGATTCAGCTTTCTGTAGTCGATACACAGTCTCAAGGACCCATCTTTCTTTTTAACAAATAATACTGGAGCTCCCCACGGGGATAAACTAGGACGAATGAATCCTCAATCAAGTAGCTCTTGTAACTGAACCTTCAACTCTTTCAATTCAGCTGGGGCCATTCTATAAGGTGCTTCAGATATAGGAGCCGTACCTGGAAGTAAGTCAATACAGAACTCTATTTCCCGGTCAGGAGGCATAGCATACTCAGAAGAAAATACATTTGAAAATTCTTTAACAATAGGCACATCCTCAATATCAGGAACCCTTTTTGTAGTATCCAAAACACTAGCCAAATACCCCGCACAACCCTGGTTCAACAACTTTCTAGCCTTCATATAAGAAATAATTCGAATCTCTCTACCCCAAGGAACAGTTTCAAAAGAAAACTTAGGAACATTAGGGATAGAAAATGTGACCACTTTTTTAGCACAATCAACAAACGCATGATATTTACCCAACCAATCCATACCCAAGATAACATCAAAATCTTGTAATGGTAAGATAACTAAATCAGCAGGTAAAACATGCTCACGAATATGCACATCACAAGAATGCAACACCTCATTGGTCACCAAACACTCCCCTATAGGAGTTGACACCTCTAACACATAAGGTAGAGATTCAGAAGACAAATGCAATCGAGAAGAAAAATGCACAGACACATAAGAATGCGATGAGCCAGGGTCTATAAGTGTACGTGCCCTCAAACTAGACACAGAAATAATACCTCCTATCATATTAGAGGACTCTGAAGCCTGTTGCTGAGAAATGGCAAAGACACGACCCTGAACCTTAGGCTTTCCTGAAGAATCCCTCTTCTGGCCCTGAGAGGACCCAACCACACTTCCCGATGCTTGCATCCTATACTTAGGGCAATCCCTCTGAAAATGTCCTAACTGACCACAGTTCAAACATTTGCCCTGCTTCTTCCAACATCTTTCTTCTGAATGCCCTTCTTTCTGACAATAATTACAAACTCCTCTGCTCTGACTCCCTGAAGTATTACTTTGATTTCTATTACCTGACTGTCTTTGAGAAGACCCTTTGAATTGTGAAGATCCACCTTGATTTCCTCTATTATCACCACGTTGTTGTTGTTGCCTAACTTGCTTCCCAGCGCCTAACAATTCCATTTTCCTCTTATGTTCCTCAATGTCATGCTCCACCTGGTAGGCTCGATCAACTGCATCCTGAAAATCTTGCAGCTTATGGGATACTAGCTGAGTTCTAATCACAGTTTTCAAACGTTTCACAAACCTCGTAGCCTTCCTCTCCTCAGTTGCCACTAGGTGAGTACAATACCTGGACAACTCTGAAAATTTAGCTGAATACTGAGCAATTGACATAGAACCTTGCTCCAAGCTAAGAAATTCCATCCCCTTCCTGTCTTGATCTACTCGAGGAATGAAGTGTTCTTTAAACTTTCCCAGAAAATTCTCCCAAATGTAAGGTACATGAGTTTCATCCCATTTAGTTTTCAAGGCTTTCCACCAATGCTCGGCAGCTCCATTCAACTTATAAGTAGCAAACCTGACTTGATCTTCCTCAGAACATCTCAAAGCATCAAAGATCTTTTCCATTGATTCAATCCACCTTTCCGTTTTAGATACATCGGGCTCTCCATCATACTCCATAGGCTTCATTTTTAGAAACTGCTCTAAGCCATATCTGGGTGGTACCTGTTCCCTTTCTTGCCTCTGATCATTTATAGTTTTCATTGCTGCTTCGAACATTCCTTGGAACATAATTCGAGCCTCTTCTCTTGCATCCCCTTGCCCCGAATAACCATCCTGATCTCTGTCAGTTTCACCCATTTTTAATGAATACCTGCATAAAACACTCAACGTTACTCACTCTATACTCTACTACCTTCCTAGGTCATTTAGTCATTCCAGACCATCTACAACCTAGCTCTGATACCAACTGTCGCGCCCCAGACCCGTGGTCCTACTTGGCCCCACGCTCGGGACACGATTGGAAGACGTTATAAAACTCTGATTGAAAATTCTTCGAAATATACTTTTAGAAAGCGGAAAAAAAACACACTTGAAGTTCAAAGACTTCACTTAACTTGAAAAAAACTTTTACAAACACTTTCACAAAAGTACTTAGCCCGAAGGCTTACAAACTTTTAAACAAATGTACATACACCACATTAACCAAAATAGATGTGACCATAAGAAAGTACGGGTACTCTACCCAAAGGGTTTACATTTGCATAATGTAACCTTCACAAAACAAGTCCCATCTCTTACCAATCCAACGTCCTCCCGTGCCAAGTGTCCTATCCCCTGGACCCGCCTTTATCTAAAACAGTAAACAAATAAAGGGTGAGAATAAATCTCAATAAGCTACTAAAATGCAACTACGTTACATGCTGATATAAAAATCATAAAGAACAATATCAACAAGTAATCATATAGCATATAGCACACAACATCAACTCATATATCACATTTATCAAATAGCCCACACTCCGGTGGATACCAAGCCAAGGTTTATCCAATAACCATAACCGATGAGAATACCATCTGAGAACCCATCAAATAAAACCATCTGAGCAGCATAAACAGCTGAAGCCGGGATCCCGAAAACCAAACCATAACCAATAGAACCAAAGTAACCAGAGAGGAAAATATGACACAAAGTCATAACCCAAATGCTCACCAAAGGAAGCAATTCATCCCATCCAAGGCCAATCTGGACTGGGGAAACAAAGAAGGCACAGTGGACACCTTATAGTGAACTTGGCTTGTGTGCCACTATAATTCTCCCACCGCCTGACTCAGAAGCTCCAATGGAAAACCTTATAGTGGACTTACCTGTACCATTATAATTCTTCCATCGGCTGACTCAACAACAAGACCAGCTGGACTTTTCACAAGAAGCACAGTAATGAATACTTGCTAAACAAAACACCCAGGGCATTTAATCCAAGAAGGAACTAAGCCAATTACATCACAAGATGCACACGAATATTTCTCATAAAGAGTCCATAATAAAGACATTTATTCACAACTCAATCTTTTTCATCAACGACATAAAAGTCATACACAATCACATTTGGGTCCTAAAAAACACCAAGGACTACACAAACAATGGTCCTCTTATGCCCCACTTGAACAAACTATCAAACCTGGAAGACAGGGGGTGATCACGCCCCACCCGATAGGGTGCGCGCGCTTCCAATCATCAGATCCTCACATTTTTTGGTCACTTAAGGGTGCGCGCGCCTCACCCAAAAGGGTGCGCACGCCTCCCTTCATCAGACACTTTTGCCTAAATTGGTCAATGGGGTGCGTGCGCTTCCTTATATAGGGTGCGCGCGCCCCCTCCTATTTTGGGCCAAATCTCAGATTCTTCCTTAGTTCAATTTTTACTCCTTCCGTCCCACAAGTATAACGCATATAAACATAACTTTAGCAACTTTCATTAGATTTCAACATGGTTTCTAAACCATTCCCCTACTCAGCAAAACCCAATTCTATATACTCCCTTTGTCCCAAAATTACAAGTATAGCAAATATTACCTAAATCACAAAATTAACAAGTAGAAGTATCAAATATAGCATAGATGACTAGTTTAACATTTAAAGGGGAATTAGTAACTTACCTAGTTCCGGAAAAAGTACCGCTGAAATAAGTTTTGTTCGGCTAGAAATGACCTACTCGACGCCCTGATCATTTTTATATAATTAGTTTTTAAAACGGGTAAGTAAATAAAAAGAATTAAATCGAAATGGGTTGAACTTACCTTTTTCTTCTTAACCATAACTGATACGAGAGAAAGTTGCAGATGAAGAAATGTTCACACAGAGAAAGAAAGAGAAAGGAAAGTTTCTATAAATATCTCAACCCATTTTGCAACTTGGTCACCCAACTTTCAAAGTTAACATTTTAACCCCTAAACTTAAAATTTCAACAAGGACCCTAAAGTTTCAACTTAATCATTTAACTCTTTTAATCATTATTTTTACTAACTAAGTAAATAACACAAATAATCAAATATGATATGCAAATCATAAAATATGATGCAACACATAAAATGCACATATAAGTCAAATAAAATCCCCAAAAATATAAAATAAATAGGGACGGGTTTTGGGGTCGCTACACAGGTCCCCTTTATTTTTGGGTCCTAGAGTTAGCAACTTTTGACAACCCACTCCTGTCTGACCTTATGATTTTTACGTCCCTTGGCATTAGGAGCAAATCGCAAAAGGCATTCTGCAGCCTTGTGACCTAAACCATCACACACAACACAATGATGAAAGCCACTTATAGATTGGGTTTTTACAAACTCTTTACTTTCCTTTGGCGCAGCATTCTTTACTGTAGCAAATGAACTTGCTTTGACAAACACCATCTTTTGAAGTTTTGGTGCGCTTTTCTTAAGTATGCGTATCTGGCGTTGAGGCGCATAGCTTTCATGCGCATGACCCTTATGCGCAGATTTGACATTCGAAGGAGAAGCGCAACAAATATCAAAAGGTGCGTTGTCAAGCGCAGATTCAACTTTAGCCTTACCCTTGGCTTTTCCAGTTTGCTTCTTTGGGTAGACATAATGGAAATTTTGTCTCTAGACTTTATCCTGTCCTTTACCCATTGAAGCAGAATGCTTTGTTTTAAGAATTTTAACAGTTTGCTGGGGTGTAAATTCCTTTTCCTTTTCAGAGCAAACTGCGCATTTAAAGTTGTCACTAGTTGAGAACCCCAAGCCTTCTTATCTCCACTGACTTTTTGGGATTCTAGAATTTGATCCATAGTGACACGAGATTTGATCCACTCATCAGTGATCTTTGTGAGATCAGCTACTTGAGCAGCCAATTCTTCGTTTCTTACTTTAAATAGTGCATTTTGATCTGTAAGAAAACGGTTCTTTTAAGTAAGAGGAGTCATGCTCTTAATCTGCTCCTTAAGGAGGGTGATCTCAGATTTTAAAAGAGTTTTCTCCGTCTTAAGCTGTGAAATTTCTCCAATTGATAAGTCCACTGCTTCTTTCATAGAATTGAATTTCTTGATTACTTTTTCAGCTTGCTGAAAAATAGACTCGCGCTCAGCAGCAGAGTCATCCTTTTCTATTACAATTTCAGCAGGAATTTCCAGAGATTCTTTGCGCGGTGGCGCAGCAACAAATTTCTTCGTTAGGTCTGCTCTGGCAAATAAGTACTTGCCATTTTGTCTGGTTGGAGTTAGATGTCCCATTTCCACCAGTTCTGTAATATAGAGGGACTTTTCTTCTTGATTGTCCTTGGCGAAACCTTTGTGTCCGTATCGGGATCATTGTCTGAATCGCTATCAGCATCAGCATTGGCCACTAAGCAGAGCAGTCCATCCTCAGAATTATCAT
Organism: Campanula takesimana; assembly: GCA_026119855.1. Taxonomy (NCBI): domain Eukaryota; kingdom Viridiplantae; phylum Streptophyta; class Magnoliopsida; order Asterales; family Campanulaceae; genus Campanula; species Campanula takesimana. The sequence goes on along the minus strand of JAOWBW010000661.1, from coordinate 709,788 downwards.
CATCACTGTCTTCAGTGTCAGTCTCTATCCAAGTCTTCAGTTCCTTTTCTGCGCAGTTTCTTCAGCAATCATTCCGCGCTGCTTTGATGATCTCTGCACAGTATTCTTCTTCATGTACTCAAATCTTGACGTAGGGCATTTTGATGCAAAATGACCAGGCTTTCTACAGTTGTAGCAAACCAAGTCATCTTCTTTCTTTGAGTCTCTGCCACGAGAGAATTTAGCTGGAGCTTTACTTGAGGATTCAGGTTTAGAGAATTTCCTGAATTTTTGAAATCGCTTAACGAACATATCGAAATCATCATCCATTTCAAGTAAAGAGGAAGTGGAGACTTTGTCTGAGGTTTGAGCAGGCGCATGTTTCTTTTGCGCAACATAGGAAACAAGTTTTCCTTTGCCTTCAGTTTCGTCGATTCGATCAAGCTTTAGCTCATACACTTTTAAGTTAGCGTATAAGCTGCGCAGAGACCAAGTATCTAAAAATCCAGAATCTTCCAGATGACTTGCCTTGTTCACATATCTGGAACCTAGCGCATCTAAGAATTGAGAGTTGACTTCTTTATTGGTGAAGGTAGTTCCAAGAGATTTACAAGAGTTTACAACAGCACAGAAGCGATCATAAGTTTGTCTCAAGGTTTCACCATCCTTTCTCATGAAGCAGTTGAATTTTCTTTGCACCACAAATCTTTTGTTTTCCTTGCTTACTTTGTCACCATTCACATAGCCTTCAATAGCATCCCATAGATCCTTTGCAGTTCTACCGCTCACAATTTGATTGTGCGTGGAGAGGTCTAGAGTACTAAGAATGATGTTCCTTGCTTTTCCATCGTAGCCAACCCATTTCTTTTCTTCATCAGTCCATTCCTCTTTGGCCTTCTTGATTGTGGGATTATCCTTGTTGGTAGCAGCATCAGGATTAGCCTTCATAGGGATGTAGGGTCCTTCAAGAACAATGTCATGGAGGATCTCGTCGATAGAAGAAAAATGAGTGAGCATGCAGTGCTTCCAGATTTCGAAGTGATCTTCATTCAGCACTGGAACATGTGAATAGTTAGCCATTGCCCAAGATTTTGAAGCCATCTTGAATCGGCACCCAAGCTGTTAAGCTTGAAAAACAGATACAAGTTTTATGAAGGTGTTTGCTCTGATACCACTTGTTGGTCCCAAAGGGGCAACAAGGGTATAAAAAATGCTAGAGGGGGGTGAATATCGTTTTAAAATTTTTTTCAAACCCTTTTGCAAATCAATGGCTTATGCGCACAGTTCTCAAATAAGCTAAGTATAGCGCGCAGTGAGAGTGTGAAATGCACAGCGGAAGTTTAAGCAGCAGCCAGTGAGAGTGTGAAATGCACAGCGGAAGTTTAAGCAGCTCCGCGCAGGAAAAGTCTGCGCAGAGATAAAAACGCACGCGCTAAGTTTTGGCTTAAAGTGTTGGATAAAAATGATTCTAAGGCAATATTCAATAACAAGCACAGCAGCAAAGTATAGCAATCTGAAAGATCAAACAAAGCAGTAATTCAGAAATGATTAAGCAGGAAGTAAATAGCGAGAATAAAGAACAAGCTATTTGGAGAGGTTCGATTAATGAAAGATCTATGTCCTCTACCAAGATGGTTAGTCTTGGATTTTCTAATGGAGATCTTATTATATGAGAGAGTTACAAGATACAATAATGTAGAACAAACTAACTCAAAGATCTATAATCTATGAAGAATAAATCTTAGACTAAACCGGTGTATCTATAGAAGTATGATCGAAATAATCAAAGCTTCAAGAGGTGTGTGTGTGTTCAGAAATTCTGGGCTCTATGAATCTATGAGATGAAGAGCACGAAGAATTCTGGTGATTTAAGGCTTATGGGATCTGGGCTTGGTTGAGTATGAAGGTATGAAGGTTGATCTTGAGAATTCTGGAAATATGCAAGCAATCTTCAAATCTTCAAAGTTTCTCTTTGGAAGCGATAACTCAAGCAACTTGGAAAGGAAGATGAGCAGGCTATTTATAGCAGAGAGCTTAAAACTAGCCGTTGGTGCTCTGAGCAAGGACGATGAGCTGGCACGATATGATTGGTGCGCAGGTGTCCTTTATAGCCGTTGGGGCTCTGATCAAAGATGATGACCTGGCACAATATGATTGGTGCGCAGGTGATTTAGAGCCGTTGGAGACTGAGCATGAAGACCAAATTCAAAAGCTTCTTCTAGAAGGTTGACAGCTGTCTTCATTTGAAATATTTCTCTTGAGCGCGTCTCCACCGTTGGATCTGCTGAGTGTGCTTGCTTTGTCGTTTCTGCACACCTCAGCATTTTTAATAAGCGTGCATCTTCTAAGCACTTTCCAAGTTATGTAATCTGAATGTATCGAAAACTGAGCAAGGATGCATCCTGCGCAGTGATGTCCTACGCAGGGAAGTCCTGCGCAGAGACCACAGTCTTGCTTAGATCTTCATTCCTTTTCGCTCCAAGTTTCAAGAATATGAGGTTGTTGAAAGATAAGCATAAGGACCAAGTTAATCTGCTCTACTCATAGAAGTCATGCGAAGAGAATGAGCAAGTGATGCTATGCGCGCGGAGAATAAGCATGTAATGCTATGCGTGCGGAGAATGAGCAGGTAATGCTCTGCGCATGAAATGTGCTGCGCACGGAATGTCCTGCGCATTATACTTGGTCTTTAGTAAATTAAACCTTAATTCCAAGCAAGCCCTAACCGCTAAGCCTATTCTATAAAATTGGACTTAGCTAAAATTAGAACTTCTTACATAGGATCCTAAAGTCCATAAAATACTTAGGTGATGGTATCAATCAATTCTAACATAATTGGGAGGGTTAAGAAATAAGCATACCCAACAATTTCCATCCGCGAAAGCCGCTCACACAGGGAGCGCACCCCTATCCATCGCAAATTTCAAATTCATGTTTTATTGAGTCTTTGCTTTCTCTTGTCGATGTCCTCGGCGGTTGTCTTTCTTTCGTCGACGCGTTTTTCTTTGCAATCCACGTCGCCGAGGGGCTCTGTAGACACCCCGCCTTGGACCTCTCATGTCCCGATTGCATACACATTCTTTGTCTTCCTCTTTTCTGTTAAGTTTTGTTACTTTTCGTTAACTTTCGTTACTTTTTCGTTAAGTTCCTGACTTACTCCTTTAAGTCTTAGATTTGACTAAGTGGAAAAGTCAACCTTGAGTCTTTGTTTCATTTATTTTCGTTGACTTTCGTGATGTTCGTTAAGTTTTTGGACTAATTCCGTTAGTTTTGGGGCTTAACTGCATAACGGGGTTAACATTTGGGCTAAAATATGAATTTCCTGAAGCTGGGATGCGAACGCCTTTGCCCTCCTTTGTGGGAGGCGTGCTCCTCCCATAGGGGGGGTGGGAAGCACGCGCTTCCTGCTTCCAGAATCTCAGATTTGGCCAAATTTCCCTCCTTTTCTGATTTGTAACCCCCAAGGCCATTATGCCTTGGCTTGATCCGGGGAAGGGCCATCTTTGTGACCAAAAACACTTCCCTAACACCTATAAATACCTCTTCATTCCACCATGGAAAAATAGGAAGAATTTTTGAGTCAAAAACACTCTAAACACACAAAAGTCCATTTTCAAAGGTAGTCATTATACACAAAGTTTGGTCCTTCCTCTTGCAAGCATAAGGTACAATGTCCATATTCTTCTTCTAAATTGTTGTTTTATCTTATATTCTCTCCTTATCACTTAAACAAAAAACCTTTTAAATTACTTTCTTCATCTCTAATGTGTACGCAATCTCCATAAAAAGGGATACAACCAAAAGACCACTTCACTATTGAAGTTTGGTCAAGGCTACATCCCAACATTTTAATTCCACTTTAATTTACATTCTCATTTCTTAATGTAATTATCTAGCAATAATTCGACATGTAATCTTTAGTATAAATCAATAAATAAGCAATTCTCCTTTATTTTTCCTCTATAAATTTCCCCTTTCTTTTCATTATAATTGTTAGCACATTTCTCTTGTCATTAAATTGAAGGAAATTTAGCATTAGAACACCAAAAGTAGCAAGACCCGCGTAAGCGGGGCGGAGTGGGTGTTTAAGTACTTCCCACTCCGTCACCTAACCCCCGAACCCATCTTTTCCCGAACTCTGGTTTTGAATATAAAATTGGCTCTTTTTGGGTTTTTCTTATGTTCCTCTAAAACATAGGTGGCGACTTTTAAAATCAAGTAGACATCCTAGGATAATTCACCGCTCTAGCCAAGCCGTGGTTCCCCGGGGTATCTACAATATGACACAAGTGGAAGGTTTTGAACAGAATTCTAAGGTATGCAAATTGCAGAGATCTATCTATGGATTGAATCAAGCTTAAAGGAGTTGGAATCTCCGTTTTGATGAATCGGTCAAAGAGTTTGTTTTCATCAAGAACGAAGATGAACTTGTGTATACAAGAAGATTAGTGGGAGCATAGTGCTATTCCTTATTTTATACGTGGATGACATATTACTCATTGGAAACGATATTCCTACACTTCAGTCCGTGAAGACTTGGTTAGGAAAATGCTTCGCAATGAAAGATATGGGTGAAGCCGCATATATACTTGGTATTAAGATCTATAAAGATAGATCAAGGAGGCTACTTGGTTTAAGCAAAGTACATACATTTACAAGGTCATTAGAAGATTCCGTATGGAAAATTCTAAAAAGAGGAACTTACCAGTGTTACATGGAGTTTCTCTAAGCAAGACTCAATGTCCTAAGACAAAAGATGAGCGTGAGAAAATGAATGATGTTCCATATGCTTCGGCAATTGGGTCCATCATGTATGCCATGATTTTGTACTAGGCCGGATGTATCTTATGCTTAAGCATGACAAGTAGATACCAATCCGACCCCGGTGAAAATCACTGGATGGCTGTAAAAGCGATTCTTAAGTACTTGAGAAGAACTAAAGACTCGTTTTGGTCTATGGAGGAATGGAAGATGATCTCGTTGTAAAGCTTACACAGATGCAAGCTTCAAACCGACAAAGATGATAGTCGATCGCAATCGGGTTTTTTGTTTATGTTAAATGGTGGAGCTGTAAGCTGGAAGAGTTCCAAGCAAAGTATAATCACTGATTCTACAATGGAAGCTGAGTATATTGCTGCATCAGATACTGCAAAGGAAGCTGTTTGGATTAAGAAGTTCATTACGAACTTGAAGTGGTTCCTAGTATTGCTAATCCAATAGACTTTTATTGCGATAATAATGGTGCTATGCTCAAGCAAAGGAACCAAGAGCACATCAGAAATCCAAACACATACTTAGGCGTTTTCATATCATTCGAGAAATCGTTGATAGGGGAGACGTAAATATATGCAGAGTACCTACCGATGACAATGTCGCGGACCCGCTAACAAAGGGACTTCCACAGCTAAACATGAAGGTCATGTTAGGTCCATGGGTATTAGATACATGGGAGATTGGGCCTAGGGCAAGTGGGATATTGTTGGCAGTGGTGCCCTAGGCACGTTTAATAAACGTTGTAATTGTTATCATTTATTTCGTATCAATAAAGAGATGTTTTGATTATTATTGTTGTTCATGTTTACTTATAATAATCTCCATCCCTAGTACTTGTTGAGCACTAGTATAAAGGCTAAATGATCATGGGATGATCATGTTAGATTTATGGGTACTTGTTTGGAACAAGGTGCTGGACATGACCCGTTGTATGAGATTTATGTCATGGTCTATGTCGTACATATATCTCATATTAGTTATGTCATTCGAATCCTTAGACATGAAGTTATTATAGTCTTCCACTTGATGAACATTATGTTTGACATATTCAACGCTACCTTTAACCGGGTAGTTATAAAGGGTATGATTGGCATAATCGGATTCACGTAGGGAAGAGTAATAAGCTAAATGGATTTGTCCCTCTTCGGAGAGATGTCAAGCTTAGACCTCTCGTAGGAATGATGTTGATGAAAATGTTCGGCCGGACTCAAATGAATTGATTAGATCAATGTCATTTGTATTATCAACATATTCGGAATCGAGAAAGTATTGAACAAAAAAAAACAAGTTGACTAGTTGACCATGACTTGTGTTCAATGACATCGTGGATAAAGGGATTGTGACATGTTCTAAAGGAATGGGAACTTGTATCTAGTTATACTATTTGGGTAGGTATTACAGTTTGCTAGAACCTAATCATATCTTATGGTTTCATGTTTGAACCCATTGCCAACTTAGTGTAATCCTAGAGGGTCACACACAATAGAACGAATCTTAAATAAGGACTATATTGGAATTTTGGAAACTATGGGAATCTGGACAAGTGTGCGACCACACAGGATGGCTTGGGCGGCCGCACAGTTTGGGTCAAATAGTACCAGAAACCTTCCAGATAGATGTGCGGCCGCACAGGTGGTTTTGGGCGGCCGCACACCATGTCAGGACTGGTTTCCTAATTTGATTTGGAAAAGAATTTTGGACGGGTTTAGACACAAGTTTCCTATTTAGAATAGGTCTAACTTGTATATAAACAGCCAAATTCGGGCCAGAACATTATATAGCTTTTGTGCAAATCTCCAAAGAGTTTGAGAGAGTTTTATTTTGTTCTAAGATATCCTAGATTGAAGAACAAAATAATACACAAATAAAATTCCATATAGTTCATATTGATTGTGAAACGTGTTTCACAATCTTGGTCTAGCAACCAAGATCAAGTGTTCTTGATATTCGTTCAAGGTGTGGATACCGCTAGAGGGTGAAGCTTATCATCTTCAAAGTTCGTGTTCTTACTTGTCCGTGATTAAAGCTTGAATTTCTCCACCAAGATCAAAGACCAAAATTCAAAGTCATCAAGGGTTAGTTTTTCTAGTATTCATATTGTTGTATTTGATCTAATCATATGAATGGATCTATGGGCTTTGGGTTTCATAAAATTTTAAATGCTATTTTTCGCTGCGCATGTTACTTGGAAACCCAACAGTTTTAGCGTTCGTAAGGAACTGATGAGTGTTTGTGGTATCAAGAGATACTAATTTTCCGTGAGAAAAATTACTAATGATAGTAAATCGTTTCCTGGCAATGGAACCACTGATGACGCCACGGAAATTGGGGTCACGGAATGGGATGGATATCTGGCTTTTATCAATGGTTCAACCTGTAACATAACAAAGCCAACAAAACCGTTAAGGTCAAGGCTGGGTTTGATCCCAGCTTAGACCCTCGGGCGTAAGAGTAAGATTCTCTTGAAGGACTAAGAACAAGGCTTTGAATGCCTTGGGAGAGAAGATTAGGGTTCTCTGTGTGTTTTAGTGTGTGTAGGGTATATTGATCATACCTCAGAGAGAGAGAAAAAAGGTTTTGTATACTATCCCTCTTGTCGAGCAGGTTGACCTTTGGCCTATGGAAGGCTTTTCCTACCAAGACACGTGTAGCCCTAGGATTGGTCGGCAATCCGGACAGGACAGGCTCTGACCAGAGGATGTCGTGAGGTGACAGGTTCGGCGCCATACAGAGTAGGTAACCTAGGAAATACCATCGGTCATTTAATGCGATATGATGAATCCATGCAGGTCGTAACCACCGCCCTTGTCCCGAGCTCGCCGAGGTGGCGGCCCTGGAGAGGAGACTGAGAACTGATCTTGGAGTCCAGCTCGGTCCGTAACTGCTATTTGACCTTGACGTCGCTAAGAAGGAGACGAGGTTGAATGCACTTGGTTGACTTGAACCGGTCTTTGAGAGACTCCGGTTTGGCTTGTGCCCGGTTTACCTTCTGAGCCCGATCCTACTGGCGTGGGCTCTTCAAATAGTGAGTTGATTGATGTTATGAGTGTAAAAATAAAGTATGAGTGAGAATGAGTGGGAGGAATAGTGAGTTGATTGATGTTGAGAGTGTAAAAATAAAGTAGGAGAGAGAATGAGTGGGACAAATAGTGAGTTGATTGATGTTGTGAGTGTAAAAATAAAGTAAGAGTGAGAATGAGTAGGAAGAATAGTAAAAATATTCTTTGCTATTTGGGGCAGTTCATACTAACTTGGGACGGACGAGAAAAGAAATAAGTTCACGCTAGTATGTATTGTATGTTATTTGTCTTTGTACGTTGAAAAGGACCATAATGATTGAGAACAAATGAGCTCCATGTGCTTGTCTGATAGTAGACATCAGAATATCCTAACTGAATAGCTCTTTTGGCATTGATAATCAATGGTACAAGTCAATGAGAAGAATTCAAAAGCATGTATATATTGAAACTTTCTCAATATTTAGGCCAAAATGAAAAATGTAAATTTAATGGCATGGATATATAAAAACTAATCTCTTAGACATTTTAACTTGGATTCTCAAGTTGAGCGGTGAGTTATATTTATTTTTTTTTATGAATGGAGTGTGTAGTGCATGGGATTCTCCCCAAAAGTTTACTGAAATTTGATCAAAGATATAAAAAAGAATAATTATCCTAATTAACTAGTCATACACCATTAAAACTATGACCAATTATATTTTTAAAATTTTATTAAAATAATTAAATTAATACTGTACTCCCTCCGTCCCTGAGTAAGAGTCTTACCCCTAATTTGCACGTTTATTAATAAATATTGGAAGTGATGTAAATGTTGTTGTGAGTGTAAAAGTAAAGTAGGAGAGAGAATGAGTGGGAGAGAATAGTGAATTGATTGGTATTGTGAGTATAAAAGTAAAATATGAGAGAGAATGAGTGGAGTGAATAGTAAAGATTCTTTGCCATTTTAGGAATAGGACTCTTACTCTGGGACATACCAAAATCGAAAGTAGGACTCTTACTCTGGGACGGAGGGAGTATATATTATCAGTCAAAGTTCAATCATACCTAGTAAGTTTTGCGGGGTAGCATTTGGATAAAAAATCACAAAACAATCTTGAGCTTTGACAGTGTAAGGGTTAATAAAATCCATTTCCTTGACTGTTGTACAACAGAAGGTTTTGAGAATTCAATTCTTGCCAAACTTGATAACGATTAAAAAAGAGTTTGGTCCTTTTACTCCAAAGAAATGGGATTTCGAACCGCTGCACCGAGCGGTTAGCTCCCTCAATGGTGCCGATTGGAGCCACCTCATTTTAGCTCCACCCAACGGTTGAGATGTGTCCGAACTCGGTGGGACCCACAAAAATTTGAAATCATCTTAGCCGCACACCCAAACCGCTCGCCTATGTGACCTTGATCGGAGCCGTGGGTGGAGGGGTGGAGCGGTTCCGGGAAGCACAAAAAAGTCTCATTTCTCCGAAAATTCCACCCTATGATTCTAGTCGCGCAAAATTACGAGTCAGTCACTCAGTCTTATGAAAAACATGTTTTACACTAACGTTTAGAAAATGGATACCATGTTCATTTGAACGCGACACTGAGGGCGACAATGGTTTTACACCTCACAAACCCATGTTATAAACGTGCCATGCAAAATAAACACAAATCTTTGAATAAGTGTCGCATTTTGTCAGTAAACCAGCTTTTGTTTATGCAAATTTTCTCTTCAAAATACAATCCAGACGGGGGGAAGAAACATTTTATAATCATTGATTAAATATTTACATCAATGATGAACGATACATACATACATGTATCTAAATAATTACAACCATTCATATACATACAGTGAAACACGATAAACATTATATGTACAAAATGCACAGAAGAATGAGTTAGAATTGATGGGGTTTGCTTAACAATTCTTCTACAGGAAATTCCACTGCCAGAAGACCTTATCTACAATCCCCCCACCACTCCTAACAGCCAGATGGAGTGTTTCTGAAGCAGGCGGGACCCCCCATAGGAGCGGCACTGCAACCGTCATGGTTAACTTTTCATGTAGACCTCCTTTGCTAGCCTTCTCAGCAGCAACAACCTGATCGAGAGCAAATATGAAAGATGAAAACTTGACGGTCTCACCTATGAGACGGGTTTCATTGAAAGGTAGGTAAATAGTAAATGGTTGCCCCCCTATGGACGGGGCGGGCAAGCCCATTTCATCTCTCATCGAGACCAGTCTTTTGTATGACACGGTCTTACAAAAGACTTCCTCAATATGAAGATACTTTTTGGACATCATCTTGGGACGGAGGTAGTAGCACTTATTTTGAACAAGTAATTATAACATTCATACAATCTTCAGTAGCAGATTAAGCAATGGATCCTAGGATACTATAACACACAGACAATCTTGTGGGATTAATTAATAAAAATAAGTTTGCTTTTGCATCTTGTGGGATTAATCCCTAAAGCCTTTGGCTTGTTAAAATCCTAACACCATTATTGGTTTAGGTCGATAATCTCTGGGGTAGATTATTCGTCTTGTTGATTGTTCCGCTGCATCAGTTGGTATCAGAAAAGGTGAGATCCAAGGAAGATGGTCAACGACAACGGGAGCAACAACGACGCTGTTCTTGCAATCCTGATCGTATGGATCGGGAAGCCCTAGAAAGACACCGACAAGCTGAAGAACGAGACCGTCAGCGTGAAGAACAGGCTGCAGCTCGTCATACTGATCTTGTTCGGGTTTTGGAGGGTTTGCAGGTTGGTGGTCGCCGAAGGCAACGGGCAGGGGTTCATGCAGATCCTGTGGGAAACGGTCGAAACAATCGTGTTCCGCCAGTCGGAGGAGAGGATTCAGATTCAGAAGGTGAAGATGATATTGTCGCTGCACCTGCGGATCAGTCTCTAAAATTAAAGCTGATCTACCCTTTTTCACAGGGGAGTTAGACATGGAAGAATTTTCAGATTGGCTTTCTGAAGTAGAAAAGTATTTTGCCTTGATGAATGTTCCGAAGGGGAAGAAAGTGCAGTACGTGGCTTACAAGCTTCGTGGTGGGGCATCTGCATGGTGGGAGCAATTGAATAATCACCGAAGGAGGCAGAATAAATTACCAATTCGCACATGGGGTCGTATGAAGATGGCTTTGAAACAGAGATTTTTGCCTGCAGATTTTGAGCAGTTGATTTATCAGAAATTCCTTGAATGCAAGCAGGATAATAGGTCTGTTGATCAGTACACGCACAATTTTCATACACTTTCTGCGCGCAATGATTTAGGTGAATCAGAAGCACAACAAACAGCACGGTATATGAATGGCTTTCGTCCTAGTATTAAAAATCAAGTTCAATTATATGCTGTTCATACACTTGATGGGGCTATATCTCGTGCTAAAGCTATTGAGGGTCAACAACCTAGCCCAGTATTTAAGTCTCATCCATCAGTTCACCTAGGGCAGTATTCGGGGTCTAAATCACCGGTAGTTGAAAAAGAGCAGTTAACCGGTTCTAAAAGTAATACTGAGAAGCAGGAAATTGTTCCGAATCAGCCGGTGGGGAAGGGTACTAATCCATCTAATGGGCGTCGGAATCCTAATCCATATGCCAAAACTTTTGGTAATAAATGTTTTTGTTGTGGACAGCCGGGACATTTATCTAATAACTATCCTAATCGAGGGGAAGTTCATATGGCAGAGTAAGAGGATGATGATGACATTGAGGAATGTTGGTGGACCCGAATAGTGAAAGCGATGGTGGTGACTATGGGACACTTGTGTTTCATAAATTAACCTTGACAGCTCCAGCGGAAGATGAATCTCCTAACATACATGGTATTTTTCGCACTATTGGACAAGTGGCTGACCATAAGATGAAAATTATTGTGGATAGTTGGGGTTGTGATAACTAGATTGCTCAGGGGACGGTGGATACATTGCAGCTGGAAGTTACAAAGCATCCAACTCCATATCACGTGGGATGGATTAATGCTACCAGTAAAATTAAGGTAATTGAACAATGTGTCGTTCCTTTTTCTATTGGTAATTATAAGGATGTGGTTGTTTGTGATGTTGTTGATATGAGTGCTTGCCAGTTGTTGCTTGGTAGACCTTGGCACTATGATGTTGATTCTACTCACAGTGGGTGTGATAATATTATTAGTTTTGTGAAAGATGGGGTCAAGTTTAATTTATGCCCGTTGAAAGCACGAGGGGTGCGTGCTGGCATCGAAAAGGGGAAAGGCATTATTTCTTTGTGTGCTCCAAATTCTTGTCTTTCAAGTACTACTCGAGCTATTGGTTTGGCTGCTGCTACACGTCGCTCTAAGAAGAGGGATGCCTTTCACGCAAAACCATTGGTTGGAATGACAGCACCGGTACAAGCTGTGCGACAACCAAAGCAGGAGATTTCAAATGTCAAATCAAAGTTGACTACTCCCGGGATGCGTGGTTCTTTTATGGTACATGATTCGGGGACGAATCCTTTTAAAGAGGGGGTGTATGATGTAGCACGAGGATTGAGGAATCAAGGTCCACCAAAGGTTCGCCCGAACCCAAGTCAAGACTCGCCCGAACCAGGAAGGACACGGCCGAGGCAAGACCAACGCTCGACCGTGCAAGGAGTGGTTCGCCCGAACCCGATATGCTGCGCGGCCGAATCTACTGTTGTGGGGCGTCATTGGATTTCCATCGGAAGGGTTCGGCCGAACTAGGGTCAAGACTCGGCCGAACCAAGCGAGATTTTCAGAAATCCGTTTTGTTTTTCCTTATTTGTCTTGGTTAATTACTCAGGGTCTTTTTGGTAAACTTTTTATACCCTAATTGGAATAGGGTTTTATTATTTGTTGGGGTATAAATACTCTTTTGTTTCTTTTGTGTTGGACAAGTTTTTTATTATTAAGTTAATAAAGTTTGCCTTTGCAACTTTGTGGGTTCAAACCCTAGAAGCCATTGTTGGCTTGTTGAAGGTTAATTCCCTTTGTTTTCTTCGAGATCTTCCATTACGGTTGATCTTGGTTGTATTCCGCTGCATCACAAGATGGCAACGGATATGAACTGACAACAGAATGATTGGAAAAGTCTTTAATTGTATATACGGATATGCTAAAAATAATAACCAAATAGTAAATGCAGAAGGTTTTTCATCGGTTACAGTTTGATTTGGCGGAAGTTACAGCCAACTAAGTGCAAGACATATATAGAGCATATCAGAAAGTAGTCTTTGATCAAGTAAGAGAGAGAAGCAAGATCGTCATGGTAAAAAGAATTATCTCACTAACGTAACCATCCCACTTTGATCACAGACTCATATCAATGAAGTTTAAGAAACAAATGCTCCTCATCTCAAAAAAAGAAAGAGAACATTATGGACAAGAAACTAACGATATTTTGGACAGGATGGTAGCTAGTAAGTATGGACGCTAAACTCAAGTAGATTGTGAGTGTCTAGTTCTATAGTTCAAAAATGTATGGAGCTTAACACTTCAAGAAAGGATCTGGATAAAATGCAACAGAAAAAATACACACTGAAATAACATCACAAACAAGAACCAGGTTATTCTGCAGAAATCAACAAAGAAGTTAAACCGACACTTGTATGATGAGATATTATGTGTGAAGAATGGACAAGACGATGTGAAATGGCATGATCCTAATATAATTAGTCTGAACGGGGAAAATGCAACAATGCACTAAGATGATACATACATACCTCCCCACCATGCTCCAAAACAGTATCCTCCACGACATCACTTAGCATCTCAATGGAACGGCAGAACCCAATGATACAAAGCCTCCTGCCCATATCAAGTCCCTACAATGATAATTTCAATTGTGTGACGCAGTATTTGAAAGATCAAGTAGCTTCCAATAAAAAATAACACAAGTTTTTATTTTACATTTGTAGCTGCAATATCAAAGAGTGCACCCAAACATAGCGTCTGAGAAGGATCCATGTAATCCTTCTCTTGGAATCGTTGAAATCTTTGAGAAGTCTTCAATTTTCCTTGCTTCTGCAGCGTTAAAAGTACAGGATTTAGAGCACCATACCACTTCAGCAAGCAAGCTGATATATAAATGATAGTATTAAAAACCCTAATGGGTGGCCAAGAGAGCTGGGACTTCCTAAAATGAGGTCACTGCTTCAATCATTCCCATGACCCCCAAGGCTAATTGAAAGGGAGATAATATAGAAAATAAAAAAAATAAAAATCTAAATGAAGTTAAGGTGGAAAAAAAAAGGATTTCCAACTAGGGACATGGCCTCGTTGACGATAAAAAAGATTTATTCAAAATGGAACCAGAAATGGTGTTTAAAGCCATCTCCAAGACACGAGTGACGTAAATGTAAGCAATCAAAGCTCTTTTGTATTTTATAAACAACCTATTAAAATAACAAGTAATAAAAACCAAACAGAGTTGGTTCAGATGCCATAAGGATCAACTATTCCTCAGCAATTGTTCTATCATCTGCATAAAAATATCGTATATCACAGAGGAAAAAATAAATACTTCTGAAGGGGAGACACGTCTAGGGACCATGTTCCCTCCAATCTGAACAAGTCCCTCGTCAGTGAATAATGTGATTTTATCCTGCCGAACCCATTCAATACCTGTTGAAAGAAAATGCAAAGCAAATCCAAGTAAAAGCTCAGCACGCGTGCCACAATAAGCGAACATAATGCAGCTATTATAAACAAAGAATACAAAGTGCCTTCATATGACAAGAAAAGGCAAAAATGATTCAACTTTTATGAGAACTGAACAATTAAGTCAGTTCAGATTTGAATCAATGGCAGGTCAACATGAGTTCCAGCTGAAATGTAATCTACATGGTGTTCTTATTCTAATTGTCAGTGAATAAAAAAAGAAAGAAGGAATGTCGCTGTCACAATATAGAGAAAATGGATATGATTGTCGATATGACACTAAGCTCAGTCTCACTAAGCTCCACGGCTATAATTTTTTATCTCACCTAGCCCTCACTCCACTGAATATGATTGGTAAGCTAATGATCGAAGGGGTAATCAGTACACTTCCTCAGCTTATTACTGAGCAGACAAAATTGATAGTCCCGTTTGACTTTTCAAACATTCTAATGTTACATTGTAAGTTTAGAAAATTCCCTTATTTTGTGAAGCCTTAATTTTGGAAAGGGGACTAACTTTTTGGGACAAACAAAAAGGGTAAATGTGACTATTATTTTTGAGATGGAGGGAGTATATCACAAGATTTCATGGTATTTTAATATTACAAAAATACAATTACAACTGATCAAAACAAAAACACTCACAAAACATATCAATTCAATCAGAGTAGAGCAAATAAATATGAAAATCTCTTAATTTAAGTTACTTGAATCCTGATGAATTGAGTTGCAAGGATTAAAAACAGTTCATTACCCAAAAATTAAGAGACAATTATCAGGTCCATAATTAACATTAAACATCAAAATAAGAACATTCAATCTAATCAATGAGAAGAAAGAAGATAATATTAGAAATGTCGATAACATACCGAGATCTCCATCAGGAGAATTCCAAGGGTAGACTCCAAACGGATCATCTCCGGAGAAAAATCCCGAGTCGGAAGCTTTGACGGTGAAATCAACAAACCGGGAAGGAGATTGAGGGCGGAGGAAAGCGAATCTCCGAACGGGAGTGAATGAGGCGATCTGGTTGCATCGCGAAAGGGAAGAGCGAGAAGATGAAGAAGAGGAGGAGGAGGGGAATGAGGGAAGGGAGAGAGCGCAAGTTTCCGCCATTGTAGAGAGAGAAAACTGAGGAGAGAGAGGGGGGAGGGGAAAGGGAGAAAAAGAAAGAGTTTTTAGCGCCACACAGTGGATGACACGTAGACATAAGTTGGATGTGTCATTAAGAACCGGGTTTGAATCGGTTTGGTCGGTTGGTCTTCAGGTTTTTGCTTGTCTACTTCCAATAATTTGCGGGAAAAATGAGATGAAAGTAATTCGCCATTTTTAGTCGGATAATTTCCTCAAATCTTCGGATTTTGAAAAGTGATAAATTGGATTATTTAAATAACAAAAAAATATCTCATGGTATTCATTTGTTTTTTTGCACGGGAATTAAAAAGGGTTAATGATAATTGACCAATTCTCAAATGCCGTAGCCATGCTTCGTGCGGCGGTGCGGCGGCCAGACTTTTCCGTTTTTTTTTTTTCCAACCCCAACTTTTTTTTCTCCCAATAAAAGTAACACTTATTATAAAAGAATGTAACACTTTTTTATTCAAATGTAACACTTTTTTAAAAAAAAAATATACCACTATTTTGCTACAATAGATTAAAGAGATCATAAAAATTGACAACTAAAAAAATGTCACACTTTTTATAAAGGAATGCAACACTCATTTTTTCAAATGTAACACTTTTTTTCTCAGAAAATTAACATAGGATTGACAAACTAAACTAATGTTACATTTTATAAAAAATGAATGTAACATTTTTTTTTCTCAATTTGTAACAGTTTATATTCTTAAATGTAACATTATATCTGAAATGTAACAATATTTTATTGAGAAAGTAACAATTGAAATGCAAGCCCAATTATTTTTTGTAAAATTGCTGTTACATTTTGACTGTAAAAAGTGTTACTTTTTGAATATGAAACAGTTACTTTTATTAGAACAGAGTGTTACATCTCAGCTGACAAGCAACTCGAAATTTTTTGTGTGTAAAAAATTGTTTTTTTTAAAAAAAAATCAAACCATATCATGACCTATGTAGTTTTATTCGTCTCGTCGAAACGAACATAACGGTATTTTTAAAAAAAAAAAATCTGGGTTATAAATCTCAATATATAGCATTTTAAAGTTAATGAGTTTTTTTTTTAAATGGGACACGTGGCAGCACGCGGTTGGGTGAACCAGGTGTGGCTCACATCGTGCCACGTTGTCGCTTCTGGAGTGTTACTTTTTGAATATGAAACTGTTACTTTTATTAGGGGCTTTCTGACGGTTTCCGTCAATTTCCACCGTTAAGTCGACATGTGCGGTGCATGTGTCTTTTGACTGAGGGAAAATTGGGCATTCCCGTTTGTGTTAATGATAATTTAGGGCCTGAACTCAAGGGGGCGTCTAAAAGGGGCCTCGACTTTTTTTCCCGCTAAATCAGGACTCAAAATCAATTATTTTTGGCAATTATGGACTTTCTGACGGTTTCTGTCAAAAACCACCGTTAAGTGACATGTGCGCTGCACGTGACTTTTCACTGAGGGCAAATTGGGCAAACCAAATTATTTGAATGGTACTCAAACTACTCAATTCTCACACGACTTTATTTCGTCTTCATCTTGTGGTGCAGACATGTTCAAACGGTTCCAGTTTTGGTTCCCGAAGAGGCGCTCGAGCTCGACCTTTTCTCGTGGCCGTGGGTTATGTATCATGCACGTCACTTCTTCGTTTCCTTCATGTCCTCCCATATTTTCACAACCAAGACCCCCATCATAATAAGAGGAATAGTAGGCATTATCATCTTGCTCTGGTTCCCGGTTTCGTAACCGGCGGTTCCACAGTTCTAATATCCTTAGACCCGTATTCGAACCGGCTCTGCACGGTTCCTGGTTCGGTTCTCGATTCCGATGGTTCCCAGGTATAGCCGGTTCTCGGTTCCGGTTTTACCGGTTCACGATTTTTTTTGGCGTGTCTATATTGTGGAGCATATCAGTTTCATATCAGAAGAAACGAGAAGATATTTATTTTTAACAAAAAATGTTACAAAAATATTAGGTATATGTTCAATTACAAGTGCCTAAAATTCAATCGCTCTTTAACTAAATCCGAAAGATAAACCAAAACTAGTTAATTAATCTGCGAATGAGTGTCAAATTCTACATGTAAAATAAAGCACCAAAAATACAATTACATAAATTCCATAATAATTAGGTAAATGAATTAGCTTTCGTCACATATATTCCCTAACTCGACTTCTTTACCTTATAGCGTGGGTTGTGTCTTGTGTTTCTTCTAATCTAAACGGGATTGCCCAATTTTCTCTCAGTGAAAAGTCACGTGCAGCGCACATGTCCACTTAACGGTGGTTTTTGACAGAAACCGTAAAAAAGCTCCTAATTGCAAAAAAAAAAATGATTTGGGTCCTGATTTAGCGGAAAAAAAGTCGAGGTCCCTTTTAGACGCCCCCTTAAGTTCAGGCCATAAATTGTCATTAACTCATACGGGATTGCCCAATTTGCCCTCAGTCAAAAGTCACGTGCACCGCACATGTCGACTTAACGGTGGAAATTGACGGAAATCGTCAGAAAGCCCCTAATTGCCAAAAAATGATTTGAAGCCCTGATCTAGCTGGAAAAAAAAAAACCGAGACTCCTTTTAGACGCACACCCTGAAGTTCAGGCCCTAAATTGTCATTAACCAAATTAAAAAAGATATTAGAAACGTAAAAGTTGTGAGGGGAAAACAGAAATAAATGGGGTAAATAATAGTAGGTGGAAATGAAAGAGAAAATGTAAAAGTTGTGAGTGGAAAACAGAAACAAGTACTCCTTCCGTCCCATTTTAAACTTCAAAATTTTTTCTTTTGGGTGTCCTATTTTAAACTTCAAAATCTACAAAAGGAAAATTATTTATAATTTTTTATTTAGTGGGACTTACATGTCATACACACAACAACTATCCATTAATTATTCCCTACCCCACTTTCTCTCTCCTACCCACTTTCTTTACTCACAACACTCTACCCCACTATCTATATTTTATAATATAAAGTTTTTCATCTTAATTCTTGTGCCCACTTTTTTTTTTGAAGTTTAAGATGGGACGGAGGGAGTATTGATTTTGAGATGTTTGGTGGACGTGTAATTGTCAACCCGGATTCTCTACAATATCAAATACTCAGCGCAAAATATTGTCCAATGAGGATTTTTTAAATGCCGAATGGTGGCAGTTTCCAAGTTTTACTTGGAATAAGATCCGATCGTCTCAAAATTTCAATCAAATATGTAATTGTTGTAGTTTAAAAGATGAAACATTTACATCTATTTGGAATAAGCCATCGATGTTTGTGATGTGCCATTTATTTTCTTATTATTATTGTGAATGAAATTGATTTGTCGTTTGTTAAATTTTTTTTTTTAATAAAATTGCTATTCACACCTCCATCTTTTCAAAGTATACACTTGCCTCTTCTTCCTCGGCCCACACTTTCCCACCCCTCCCATTCCGAGGGCGAGCGGCCAGAAGAGCCACTCACCACCATTGGCAACCACCGTTGATCATCTCTCACCTTCTCCCACCTCAAATCCCAGTCGTGTTCCTCGCCGTCAGCCCGTCACCACCACCGTTGACTCTCCCCCACCACAAAATCAAACCCCCAATCGCATTTTTTATTAGCAATTCCAAATCAATTTCGACTTCCCGCCTTGGAATTTCCATACCCAGTTACCCAAAATGACTGTCTCCTTCCGATCAGATGACAGGAATGTGTTCTTGTGTCTAATTCTAGTAATGGGGTTTTTCAGGTGAGTATTTATGCTGCAACCTAATTTGAATGCATTTCTTCATGTCTGCAACTATTATTACTTGCTGAATCTTTCATTTTAAATTTTGATTATCTAATGTATGGCCTCAAATCATGTCTTATTTTTCCTAATTTGTTTGAACAACAAAAACACCCATTTTCATGATTGATTATAAACACTCATCTTTCTCCATGTTTGTTCAAGAATTGATGTGTAACTAATTAGGATAATTAGTTAGGTCCAATACTCGTAGCCCCTTACTACTCCCTCTATCCCTGACTCAGTGAAGAACCAAAATAGACGGACATTTTGGTAGTACACTAAGAAATATGCCTTGTGAAGTTGATATAAATTCACTAGTTTCTCTCCGCCGTAGCCAACTTCTTCCAGCCCATTTCGTCCTCTTCTTTTGTTTATATTCATCATATCCTTTCACTCCCTCCCTCTCCTCAACATTTCACCCAACTCAAAATCTCTATCTCTATCTCTCTCTCTCCACCAATGTCAACTCCTCTCTGTAATAACAATGGAATTTACACATCTCCAAGACCACCCATCTCCTTTCCCCAAACACCACACCTCTCCATCTCCCAATTCCTTTTCCAAAACCTCCATTCCCATTCCCATCACAACAAGAACTCCCCCGCCCTCATCGACCCTAATCAACCATCCAACACCCTCACCTTCTCCCACCTCGAAACCCAAGTCACCCTCCTCTCCCATTCCCTCCTAAAACTCAACATATCCAAGAAAGACGTTGTCCTCATCTTCGCGCCCAATTCCACCCTCTTCCCTGTCGCTTTCCTCGCTGTCACCGCCATTGGAGCAATAGCCACCACCGCAAACCCACTCTACACCCTCCCCGAACTTACCCATCAAATAAATGACTCTAAACCCAAACTCGTTATCACCGTCGATCATCTCTACCCCAAAATAAAACCCTTCAATTTACCTTCAATCCTCCTCTCCCCACCCAATCAAGATTACAAACCCCCAAGTTTATACTACTATTCGGAATTAATTACAAATTCCCCAAACAAGCCCTTGGTACTGCCTCATCCCGTTATTCAAGATGATGTTGCCGCTATATTCTACTCCTCCGGTACGACCGGTTTGAGCAAAGGGGTTGTGTTGACTCACCGGAATTTCATCGTGACGGCGTTAATGGTGACCTCCGATCAGGACGTTTACAAAGAAGGGAGGAACGTGTTCTTATGTGTGGTTCCCATGTTTCATATTCTGGGGTTTACAGTGATTGTATATGGGCAGCTATCTAGAGGGAATTCTGTGGTGGTAATGGCGAAATTCGAGCTGGAAAAAATTGTTGGAGGCGATTGAGGGATGTAAGGTGACGCATATGTTTGGTGCACCACCTGTGGTGCTTGCATTTGTCAAGTATAAGGAGGTGGTGAAGAGGTACGATACGTCGTCGTTGAGGCTGATTGGGTCAGGGGCGGCACCGTTGGGAAAGGATGTGATGGAGGAGTGTGCTAAGGTCTTTCCTCATGCTGCCATTTTTCAGGTGACTAATGACTTTGCCCTTTTGTTGAAAAAATGTTCCCGCCATATGATTATTGTGTGCCAAAATTATTTTGTTGTTGATCGTGGAAAAAAGTTAACATTCATTTTGAGTAAAATAGAGTACTATATTTCCAGTTTTCCACCATCAGGATCAAAATTATGGACCTTCAACTATTTAGTCTGCAATCAATCAAATTTCGTTCCAAACCAGTGTGTACCCAACCATCTTTAAGGCAAATGGTTTCAAGTTGGACCGCCAAAATTCAACATGCTCTTCTTATGGCTTAAGTTGCAAGGGGACGTATTAATACTAGGAATGTCTCTTAGGTTAACGCTATATTATATACTACCTCCGTCCCAGAGTAAGTGTCCACCTTTTTTGCATGTTAGCACGAAGGAACTTTGAGCTATAATTTCACGTTGATTTAATTATCATAATAAAAATATAAAACTTGTTTCTTAGACACCATTATATATACCATCAATAACAATTTAATTTTTTTTTTTTTAAGATAATTAAATCAATCTAAAGTTATTGCTCAAAGTTCCTCGTGCTAACATGCAAAAAAGGTGGACACTTACTTTGGGACGGAGGGAGTATGAAATTTGACAAGCTAATTGGTTTTAAGTTTGTCCCGGAGCCTTATAACAACGTAAAGTTACTTGTGATTTTTGGCAGGGGTATGGTATGACCGAAACATGTGGAATTATTTCGGTTGAGAACACACAATTAGGAGGATCCTGGAATTTTGCCTCCACAGGAATGCTTGCTCCTGGAGTTGAATCCAAATAGTAAGCCTTGATACATTGAAGCGTCTTCCACCAATCAGTTAGGCGAAATATTGGTCCGTGGACCCTAACATGATGCGAGGTACAGTTTGGCTCTATTTATGCTAAACTCGATGTTTAATTGGATAGTAGATTTTGCTGCATAAGGAAGCTCACAAAAATTCACACTCTTCTTTTCTTTCATACATGTTTGTTGTCGGGTAAATTTTTAGTGCTTATAGTACAATTATAAAGTATTTTTACAGGGTATTTAATAATCCTGAGGCCACTAAGGATACCATAGACGAAGAGGGTTGGGTACATACAGGTGATCTTGGCTATTTTGATGAAGATGGACGATTATACGTTGTGGACCGTATAAAGAGCTCATCAAGTATAAAGGTTTTCAGGTAATTATTTTTACTGATATGCTTATGATAACGACTTCATTTGAAGCTTGTTTGCTAAATAGGCTCGATTCATAAAAAAAACTAAGCTTATACTCTTTCTGAAGTTCCTTAATGTTACGAAACAAGCATGAAAAAGTAGCTTATTGATACATATAGATCAAATATCTAACTGTAATGCCATTAAAATCGCTATATTTGGCTTAATTGTTTATCAGGTGGCACCAGCAGAACTTGAAGGTCTTCTGATCAACACCCAAATATTAGATGCTGTTGTCGTCCCGTAAGTAGTGGAAATTAGCAAATAATTTCAACACAAATCCAAATCTCTTTAAGCATTTAAATTTCGCAGTCATGTTATAAGGGATGAAAATTCAGTCCTTTTTGATTTATTCAATTCTACTGTATTCAATTTGTGTTCAATTCAATCATAGATTTCCTGATGAAGAAGCTGCGAGGTTCCGATAGCATATGTTGTTCGTGCAATGAAAAGCTCATTAGCAGAAGGCGATATTCAGAAATTTTATTGCAGAACAGGTGAGATTAAAAGTCCAAAATTCATCTCAGTTAATGATCAAAGATAAAACTCACTTTTTTTTTTGTTTTCCTGATCCGTTAATCTTGATCGATTTCTATTTCCACAGGTTGCGCCAGATTTAAACGATTACGAAAGGTAAGTTTTATAGATAGTGTCCTAAGTCAGCTTCAGGAAAGATTCTG
>JAOWBW010000661.1:590315-687031 GCA_026119855.1 Campanula takesimana | reverse complement strand
GCGGCTTCACCCATATCTTTCATTGCAAAGCACTTTCCTAACCAAGTCTTCACAGACTGAAGTGTAGAATGTCGTTTCCAATGAGCAATATGTCATCCACATATAAAATAAGGAATAGCACTATGCTCCCACTAATCTTCTTGTATACACAAGGCTCATCTTCGTTCTTGATGAAACCAAACTCTTTGACCGATTCATCAAAACGGAGATTCCAACTCCTAGAAGCTTGCTTCAATCCATAGATGGATCTCTGCAATTTGCATACCTTAGAATCTTGTTCAAAACCTTCTGGTTGTGTCATATACACATCCTCTTGTAGTTTTCCATTCAGGAAAGCGGTTTTGACGTCCATCTGCCATATTTCATAGTCATGATATGCGGCAATGGCAAGCAAATTCTTATAGACTTGATCATTGCTACGGGTGAAAAAGTCTCATCATAGTCAATACCATGAACTTGCCTATAACCTTTCGCTACAAGCCTAGCTTTGTAAGTATGCACCTTCCCATCCATGTCAGTCTTCTTCTTGAAGACCCATTTGCATCCTATGGTTTTTACACCTTCGGGTGCATCAATCAAATTCCAAACTTGATTGTCTTGCATGGATTGCAATTCGGATTCCATGGCTCCCAAGCAACTTGTCCGAATCAGGAGAGGACATCGCCTCTTGATAGGTTGACGGTTCATCATTCTCAATGATTTCTACCTCATTGCTATCCGTTACGAGAAATCCATATCTCTCGGGCTCGGATCGTAACCTACTAGATTGCGAGTTGCTTGTGTATTTTGAACAGGTTCCACAACTCCTTGTGGTTCTTGTTCTTGTTCCACTATTGGTTAAATGTTATTTTCTGGGTCTCGAATTTCTTCGAGATTTATTTTACTCCCACTGATTTCTTGGAGAGAAACTCTTTCTCTAGAAAGACACCAGTTCGGGCAACAAACACTTTGTTGTCCTCACGGTTGTAAAAGTAATATCCTCTAGTTTCCTTAGGATATCCCACGAAAATATATTTATCAGATTTGTGTGCAAGTTTGTCTGAGACAAGTCTTTTGACAAAAGCTTCGCAACCCCAAATCTTCATGAAAGACAGACAAGGCTTCTTCCGCTCCATATCTCATATGGAGTCTTTTGAACCGATTTAGTTGGAACACGATTTAGTGTGAAAGCAACGGTTTCTAGGGCGTAACCCCAAAAGGATATTGGAAGATCAACTTGACTCATCATTGATCGAACCATGTCTAACAAGGTCCGATTCCTCCTCTCGGACACACCATTCCATTGTGGTGTTCCGGGTGGGTCAATTGTGAAACTATTCCACAATTCTTTAGATGATCATCAAATTCTTGACTTAAGTATTCTCCACCACGATCTGATCGAAGTGCCTTTATACTTTGCCAAGTTGGTTTTCTACTTCATTTTGAAATATTCTAAATATCTCAAATGCTTCACTTTTATGTTTCATTAGGTAAACATACCCAAATCTACTATAAATCATCAGTGAAGGTTATGAAGTATTGAAATCCTCCCCTAGCATTGCTACTTAATGGTCCGCATACATCGGAATGTATCAACCCCAATAAGTCGCTTGCCCTTTCACCTAGCTTGGTAAAGGTGTCTTAGTCATTTTTCCAAGAAGACACGACTCACAAGTATCATATGACTCTAAGTCACATGAACCCAAAAGTCCGTCCCCATGGAGTTTTGAGATACGCTTCTCATTAATATGACCGAGACGCAATGCCACAGATAAGTATGATTTACATCATTGGGTTTAGATTTCTTATTTACATGATAGACATTGTCATTATTTTCATTCTTGACATCCAAGATATAAAGGCCATTAAATGAATTAGCAATACCATAAAGCACATCATTTAAATAAATAGAAAATTTCTTATTCTCAATAAGAAACTTAAAACCTTCATTATCCAAACAAGAAATTGAAATAATATTTCTGCTTAAATCCGGAACATAATAACAATTGTTCAAAACAAGGATTAATCTGGAAGGTAAAGTGACTTCATAAGTCCCTACGGCTAATGCAGCAACTCTTGCTCCATTTCCCACGCGTAGATCTACTTCACCTTCTTTAAGCAGTCTCCTATTCTTTAGTCCCTGCACATTTAGACAAATGTGAGAGCCACATCCGGTATCCAATACCCAAGAATCAGTGGTAGAAAGGAGAATATCTATCATATAGATACCTGAAGTCGACGCAGCCTTGCTGCTCTTCTTCTTCTTTTGCTCTTCCAAGAAAACCTTGCAATTACGTTTCCAATGACCAATTTCTTGACAATGGAAACAGATTGCATCCTTTTGTGAATCAGGTTTGCCTCAGAAGCCTTGGCAACCTTTGCCTTGCTTATCTTGGGTTTGACAACTTTTGCCTTACCCTTTCTTTTGGCACTAGCCTTCTTCCCATCATGAACCAAGAGCACGGGAGAACCTTTCTCCACATTTTCATCTCTGCAGTTTTGAGCATCCCATGCAACTCAGAGAGATTCTTATCCATTCCATGCATGTTATAATTCATCACAAACTGATTATAACTTTTAGGCAATGAATTAAGAATGAGATCCGTGGCTAGCTCCAATGGGATTGGATAGCCAAGTTTCTCTAGGTGCTCTACATAACCTTTCATTTTAAGAAAGTGAGGACTCACTTGTTGCCCTTCATTCATTTTACTAGTAGTGAATGCAACAATGGTCTTGTACCTCTCTTGCCTAGCTTGCTCTTGAAACATGGTTCTCAACTCCACGCCTATCTCATAGGCTTCCAAATGTTCCAACTTTGTTGGAGTTTTGAACACATAGCAGCAAGCATGAGACAACTTACATCTCTAGAATCATTACGATGTTTCTTGTAATTGTCTCTTTCCACCCTAGGGGCAGTAGGCGGTGGTTCAGCAGGGAGAGGCCCATCGAGAATGTACAACTTATCTTCTTGCCTAAGAACGATCTTATGCTACGGATCCAATCCATAAAGTTAGTACCATTCTCTTCGAGCTTATCCTTCTCAAGGATCGATCGCAACGACATTGATTGAGTGTTATTAGTCATTATCTACAAATATGCAAAATTTCCAAAATTTAATAAGTACCGGTTTTCATTAAAGAGATAAACAATGTATTTTTCCAAACAAATACTCCCACTAAATTATATAACCTTCTTATACATCCAATGTATAATATAATTTAATTGGGCTAAGATCCAACTTTAATTTAACTTTGAGTCCACGGAGGCGGACCGCTCAAAAAACTAAATTAATTAGGTAGACAATCATGTCAATCATATCCCATATGATTCTTAGATCCTTTTATGAGATTCTTTGAGAAATCCGATTTCAAAAAGCATGTTTAATCTCATCTTTTGCCTAGGCCCAAAACTGTTTTGACGCCTAATTAAGTCCGACCATTTTAAACGCATAGGAACCATTCAATTTAACGCACCTTGCGGAGGCAAGCCCACATTAAATTAATGAACCTCATCTTGCTCATATATGAATAAAATCAATGCACTTCGCGGAGGCGAACCCACATCAAAATCACCCATATATAACAAGTGTTTTAATCATGGCATGGCAAATAAGGACTTTAAAACTTTCTTTGAAGGTTCATCACATATAGCATATAACACATTTATGAGCACATAATATAAACATGTTACACATCAAGTTTAGCCATTAAATTAATCCCATTAATTTAAGCATGATATTTATGTGTCATTAGTTTCTCTATAATTATGAGGATGAGACTAATTCAACTTTGGTTATTATCTCCAAATTAAGACAACAAGAAGTGCGGTCGAACTAAGCCATTAGGCAACCACAATCCCGCACTAATTCAAGAAACCAAGAAAGTAGTCCACGTGGCCGAAACTAAGCAATAGATGGTCTCGATGAACGTAGGCCAATTGCATTCACAATTCCACATGGATCTCCAATCATTGAATCAAGAACTTTGTTTCTCAATTTTAGCAATTATGAACTCTTCATAATTCTAACTTCGTTTTATCTTTGAAACTTTGATTGCGATCAATTTTGGGAAACACAATCTCGATGAACGCAAATTAGCCATCCAAAACTTGAACCAATCTAGGAATCACAAGACTAAAACAAATAGGAAAATCAAACCCCAAAATCCACACACAAACCAACTACCCAAAACCCATTCCAGATCAGCAAGTCTGGACTGGTTCTGTTACTGGTTTTATCGAATTTGTCGAAAATTCCATATTCAGATTTTAACCAATATCAGAACAAATTTTGACCACCGAGCGCCCGCCTGCAAAGGACCAGGCACCTGCTTGAATGGCCAGAATAGTATAGAATTTTAAAGTTCGAAAATTTTGTCTCAAAATTATTTTTCCTTGATTATTAAAACTTTGATCCAATCAAAATCAATAATCGAAATAATTCAGAATCCACCATAATTTTTATTGCGATTGAATCGTGCGATTAAAGTTGAAAACAATAAACCACATAAAATCACATAACACATAAAAATCATATAATCCAATATTCATATCATGCTTGGCACATAAACAATTTATATACACACAACATGATCCAAGTATTGAATTAATCAACATGAACGGTGCTCTGATACCACTGTTGGGTTTCCAAGTAACATGCGCAGCGGAATAGAGCAATTAAAATTTTAAGAAACCCAAAGCCCATAGATCCTTCATATGATTAAATCAAATACAACAAGATGAATAAAGTAAAAAAACTAACCTTGATGGCTATTAAATCTTCCTTGGTCTTTGGTGGAGAAACTTGAAGCTTGATCACGAAGAAAGTAAGAACACGAACTTTGAAGATGGTGAGCTTCACCCTCTAGCGGTATCCACACCTTGAACAATATCAAAGGAACTTCTTTGATCTTGGTTGCTAGACCAAAATTGTGAAACATGTTTTCACAATTATATTGACTATATGGAACTATGAATTTCTTGATCTAATCAAGAATATTATTCTCTCATGAATTAGGAATTTCTTGCTTAATGGCTGGTGAAAAGATGCTTTTATAGGACTAGTCATTAACTCTTAATGACCTAGGATTCCTAAATCCCGTCACCTTAATTAAGGCAAATCCTTATTCTGCCAGGAATTCTGGCACGGTCGTGCCCCTTTATTTGGCACGGTCGTGCCAAATGGGTCAAACCTGCCAGACCTTCCCCGAATATTGCACGGTCGTGCCCCTATGTTTGACACGGTCGTGCCAAACGGGACCGAGCCTTTTGCCTTGGTTTGATTTATGGCACGGTCGTGCCGTTTAAAGGCGCACGGTCGTGCCAAAGCCAAAACCTGACATTTTTTCCATAATTCCCATTAGTCCTTTATGATTCGTTCTATTTGTGTGTGACCCTCTAGGATTACACTAAGTTGGCAATGGGCTCAAACATGAACTCATAAGATATGATTAGGTTCTAACAAACCGTCATACCTACCCAAATAGTGTAACTAGATACAAGTTCGCATTCCTTTAGAATATGTCACAATCCCTTTGTCCACGATGTCATTGAACATAAGTCATGGTCAAACAGTCAACTTGTTTTGTTCAATACTTTCTCGATTCCGAATATGTTGATAATTCAAATTCTATTGATCCAATCAATTCATTTGAGTCCGGCCGAACATTTCATCAACATCATTCCTTCGAGGGGCCCAAGCTTGACATCTCTCCGTGGAGGGACAAATCCACTTAGCTTATTATTCTTCCCAACGGGAATCCGATTATGCCAATCATACCCTTTATAACTACCGTGTTAAGGTAGCGTTTGAATATGTCAAACACAATGTTCATCAAGTGGAAGACTATAATAACTTCATGTCTAAGGATTCAAAATGACATAACTAATATGAGATATATGTATGACATAGACCATGACATAAATCTCATACAGCGGGTCATGTCCAGTACCTTGTTCCAAACAAGTACCCATAAATCTAACATGATCATCCCATGATCATTTAGCCTTTATACTAGTGCTTAACAAGTACTAGGGACGGAGATTATTATAAGTAAACACGAACAACAATAATAATCAAAACATCTCTTTATTGATATGAAATAAATGATAACAATTACAACGTTTATTAAACGTGCCTAGGGCACCACTACCAACACATGAGAGCCATGCGTATTGAGTGCGCAGATTGGTGCGCTGCGATTGGGAGTCATGCGCATCCCATTCAGTCAGTTTCACTTGAGACCTAAAATCCAAAGCTTCAGCCCTAAACACTAAGCCTAGTCTATAGAGAGGACTTAGCTAAAAAATGAAGTTATAAAACTTCTTACATAGGGTCCTAAAGTCCTTAAAATAAACTTAGGTGATGGTATCAATCAATTCTAACATAAGTATGAGTGTTAAGTAATAAGCATACCAAACAATCTCCCCCTAAATGATTGATGCCATTACCTACTACAACAAAGGCAATGCATTGTACTTGATAATAACATGTCCATAGAAATGAAAATGGTAAATCATGTCTCAAGTCAATGCACACACTAGCCAGTGTTATAGATTTCTAGTCTATCCAAAAGAATAACTTACATTATGGGAAAGACAGAAATATCATTCAGCGCATAAAAAATATTTTGAGTTTAAGTTGAGTATGTGTTTAAACTGAATGTTTAAACATCATGCAATGAAATATGAGTAGATATGAATATGCGCATGATGTAGGGTTTAGATAAAGCATTCATTGTTCCACAAACGAAAAGTTTGAATTGAACAAAGTTTTGTGAAAAGCAATTATGCATTCTTCTCATTAAAACTTGAAAGATTTTGAGTTACAGGTACAAGTTTTACATGGAAGAAAAATCAAAAGCAAAAAGTTAAGTGCGCATAAAAAACTTACAAAATATGCGCAGCAAAAGAAATTACAATTCTAGTCTATGTGAATCCTAGAGAGTGCTTCCCTAAGCTTGTTCTGCAGGCTGGTTATCTTGTCCATGATCTCAATCTTGAGAGCTTGAAACTTGGCGTTGTATTCCACAGTCTGGTTCACTTAAGTCTTCATACCGCCGAGCATCAAACTGTTGTCCTTTTGAATGTCTTCAGAGACTCGATTTAAAGTATTCTCAAGCGAACCATATTGGTTTGCAAGAGATTGCTGAGTAGATTCAATCAAGTCTTGAATTTCCTTCTGCGCATCTGCCAAACTCTTGGTTAACTCCACCTGAACCATATTCTGACTGGCTTGCATATCTAGCATAGCCTGGTTCATGGCGCCATTGAAAGTATCACTGAACTGAACTAAGCAGTGAGTGATATGAGATTTCAGCGCATCAAGAGAGGCGGAGGAAGAGCTGGATTCACCGGGCGCATGATTTTCAAAAGCATTCAAAATCTTAGCAGTTTCAATCTGCATAACATCTTTCATAGCTTCTGCCACGGAGAGTAAGGCTTCATTGAGACCATGCGTTGAAGGAATTTTTGAGAGCGCAGTGGTAATAATACCAAAGTCGTGCTCTATGTCTTAGCGGAGCGCATCAAAATTAGGAGGCATGGGCGCAGCTCCAGAACTTGTAGTTGTAGGCGCTTCAGAAGGGCTTGCCTTTGTTGCAGAATTCTCCCCCTTAATGGCACAATCTGTAATGCCCGTCCTAATTCCTGTTAAATTCTTGACTTGCATAATTAAATGCTATTTTATTTGAGTTAATTATTTAACTAAATGAGTATATCAGTATATTAGAAAATTATATTTATACTTTTGGGACGGTGAAATATTTAAATGGAATAAAAGGAAAATTATTCTATTATTTGTGGGACGGTAAAAAGAAATGAAATAAACTTGAAAGTAATGTTTTGAACTTGTTTGTATGTATTGGGTATTGCCTAAGTATTAGTAAAAGTATACTCCTACGCTTGGGACGGAGAATTATTCAACCTGGAAAAGAAATGAGCATTGGCCGGAAATGTGCTGTGTGCGACCGCACAATATTTCCTGGGCGACCGCCCATCTTTCTGGAATGTTTTTCAAAGGAATCACCTGCTAGTGTGCGGTCGCCCGGTCCATTTTGAGCAGCCCGGGTGCCCTGAAAAATAAAAAGTTTGTTTAAAGTTTGTATAAGTTGGAAGTAACCCTAGTTAAGGTATATAGCCTTAGGGGCATCAGAACTTGGTCTTGAACATGATTACTCATTAAATTAAAATGAGAACTTGAATATCAAAGTAAGAACTCTTTTAATTATCTTGAAAGTGCTAAGAACAAGCACTAATGTGTTATATGTGTCTTGAAATCAATGTTTGTGTACCCTAGGGGAACTAGAACAATGTCTTGATCTTAAACATCCATAGTATAGGATTAAGAACTTGTAAGTATGAGATGTATAACTCATCTACTTAGCTTGAACTTGAAGTATAAGACAATTAAA
Source organism: Campanula takesimana (assembly GCA_026119855.1). Lineage (NCBI taxonomy): Eukaryota > Viridiplantae > Streptophyta > Magnoliopsida > Asterales > Campanulaceae > Campanula > Campanula takesimana. Next base: position 678,644 of record JAOWBW010000661.1, on the reverse strand, counting down.
TCTTGTACATGACTTAAACATCCAAAGATTGGAATAATAACTTGAGTATAAGATAATTAATTCTTGTACATGTCCTCAACATCAAAGAATTGGATTAAGAACTTGAATGTAAGATGATAAATCTTGTACATGACTTGAAACCAATACGTGTGTATGGTAATGAATTGAAAGTGCTATGAACAAGCACTAACGTGTTAGAACTATTCTTGATGTGTATGTGCAAATCTTGCATATAGCTACTTGATATAATATGGCTTCTGACTACTTGATACTTGGTATTAATAACCAAAGAGTTAGAATGTGGAACTAGATATAGAATGAATAACTCTAAGACATACTTGAATCTAATACGTGTGTATTGAAAGTGCTATGAACAAGCACTAATGTGCTAGTAATTGGTTTAATCGTGTATATACTCAATGAAGTATATAAAGTATAAAGAAAATATCCTATTCTTGAGTTGAGTTCCTAAAGAAATAGGGGTAGTGTAATATGAAGATAATTCATAAAACAATGATTATAGAACACAATATGTGTTGGAAAATGTATTCGATTATTAACGATACATATACGCGAGGTATGATTGTGACTAGGTACAATACGACCTATTCGACTACGTGCTTAGAGTCTAAGATGTTGGGCTCTACTTGGAAGTAAGGGTATCGTGATAGACACATTAGTGTGTTAAAGGTTATATGAATATGTACGTGCAAATATTTCATATGACAAAGTGATACAGAATGACATACCCTACTACTTGGTTGGGGTCTGTTATTAATAGACTCTAATTTGGATTGATTGTGTATGTGGACACATTATGTGCCATTGTTATACTGATTTGTATTTGCAAATATAGCATACGTGTACTTGTATTTGGTGAGCACATGATTACATGGTTCCTGAAGAGCTAGTCCACTACTTTTGGACTTAGTTCTATACTCTTGTAGTTCAAGTAAACATCTACTTGTGCATTCTTGTGTGAGTCCAGCTGGCCACCTTGCTTGCTCGGAGATGTATAGGTTCACGCTTATCATGAGGCTGGGGCCAAAGTGATAATCGGGTGCCTATGTATCTGCGCTTGACCCCTTACAACAGGCCATAGTAAGGGAATAACTTCCTTTATTAGAGCAATACGCCTGATAAAAAGTGAATGCTAAACTCGTGAACACCTCGTGAATCTTGTTCTTGTGAGTGATACTGGTTACCGGGTCCTCTTGTGTACTGCTCAGCATCAACTTGATTGATCGTGATTTGTCAACTGCAATAAGCAACGACAACAATGGTTTACTTGGGAGGAATAAGGTTGGAATATCCTTTGTAATGTGTTAATTTAGCCTTATGTGCTAGTTACTTGATGAGTTGGCTTAGCCTCTCATATACTTGTTACTTGATGACATCTTGAGCATGATTACTTTGATAATCTTCTTGATTTGCATGATTAGATGATAACATGATATGCACTTGTATCTAGTAACTTACTGAGATTTATCTCACCCCGTTCCTTGTTTATTTGTTTCCCCCACAGGAAAGCAAGTAGTAATACGTTGTGAGGCTCGACTTAGCAGGGGCCTACTTGGCAGGTTGTTCTTGTTGGGGATTGTTATCCTTTCCAGTTTTGGTGAGGACGGTTTGGTATCAGTTGTTTAAACTCAGTATATTGGGTAGACTTGTATAGTTCTTATAATGCCAGCTTATGTGCTAGGCATGTTTTCCGCTGTGTACAACCATTTGGTTTAAATTTCTTGGTATAGAACTCGTTGTGAGCTATCTTAGCTCGTTTCTCTTGAGTATATATGATGTCAGTTTGATATAAGCAGATGTCATTCAGTTTCTTGTTTCTTGTTAGTCACGCGCACCAGGTTCGAGGTTCTATTAGGGAATCCCGGGACTTGGGGGCGTGTCAGTTTTGGTATCAGAGCTATGGTTTAGCTCTAAGCCTGGATAGGGTCTATGGACTAGGTTGGGTTAGTCTTGAGTGTGTTTTCGACGCCGAGTGCTTCGTTACTTGTTGTTATACCAGGCATAGGACTGGTGTTGATAGTGTTGATAGTGTTCCCCACTAGATGGTTTGAGAATCGAGAGCGCGAGTCTTTAAAGACTTAGGCATATCTATCTTGTGCAGTGGACATTGTTTCGTGCTATATATGCATGCTTGTCCTCATTTCTTGATTTACGTGGAGGCGTATGCTCTAGTAAGAGACTACGTACTTGATATCATTATTTATAAGAGCTTGATAGAAGTGGGGTGATAACACCCTATACGTTATATGTTAACTTGGTCATGTTACCTGCATGGGGCATTGATGTGATACGTGTTATGGCTTGGCTTTTTATGTGTTAGGCCTTTCTTGTTTGCCACAATAGATGGTGAATATTTCATGCTAGTATGCTTGATTATTTATATGAGCATGATATAATTATGTATAATATTCACGTTCTGCATTGAAAGCTCGAAAATGATTATCAAGGTTGTGCTGAGTAGTTAGCATATGTGGTTGATGGAAGAATGTCTACACCAAATTGAAGAATGGATACATCATTCTTTGTGAGATCGCAGATATAATTTCTACTGAGTAGTACATGATACATGATGAGAACCTTGAGTTATCTTGAGTTGCTACAGTACAAATATAGTGCTGATATCTAAATCAATGTTCATGACATCGGTTGAGTTCAAAGTGTTGAAGGTTCAACTTGAGAAATTTCTTGATAGAGGATTGACCCAGCTTAGTATATCTGCGTGGGGTGTATCTGTATTGATTGGCATGAAGAGATATGGTACTTTGCGATTTCATATTGAATGCAAAGAGTTCAACTAGGTGACTATAATGAACCAGTACTTGTTATCGTGTATGGATGGATTATTTGATCCCTGAAGTTAATCAGTAGTCTATTCAGTGTTTGATTGATAAATGGCTACCATTATTTGGAAAGTCAACTATGAGGATATACTGAAAACATCTTCTCATATCAGGTATGCTCGTTATGAATTCGTGATTATGCTATTTTGATTGATATATGATCTAGCAGTATTGATCTTCAAACCATAATTTGATTTCTTTGCGATGAATTGATTAATGACCTATTGGTGTATATAAAGTCGTAGACTAAGAATTGATTGTATTGAAATTTCTCGAGAGAAACAATTGTTTCCAAAAACTAGTAAGAGATAGAGGATCTATTACCTTGAAGTGGATGCCTGAAGTAAGTATCTTTGTTGACCTATACAAGTGGAAACAACCGAGGTACGATTATTCTTGAGATTTTCTTGATCTTGTTAGAGATTCATTAATGAATTTCGAAGGTAGCTCTATTATTAACTATTTGAGACAGAAAGATACACTTTCTGATGGATTGATAAACGTGAAGCCAATTTTTAAATATTGAAATGATGGATGACCATAACTTCAGTATTTGACCTTGCCTAGTGGATTCGACTAATATGATGGTTATTTGGAGGATATGACCAGTGTTACTATTTTTTTGTGTATGTGTCAAGATTCACCAATATAGTGGATATGATAAATTCATTATGCATAGTGAATCTCGAACAAGAGATAAAACGTGTGTTAATTCAAAATGGTAACGTACTTGTATATGCTTCGAGGAGATTGAATTTTTATGAATAGAATAATTCAACTCATGACTTGAAACTGATTGTGATCCTACGGCTATTGTATTAGCGGATTCATTGAACATAAAGACTTGTATTTCATGATTGATGGTACTGAATGGGAGAAAATTTCTAAGTATTCAACTAAATCCTTGAATTGCGATTATTTGAAAGCAGAATATCAGAGATCGTTTGATTTGTTATAATCCTTCGAGATTTGTTAATATATGAATATATTGCGATGGATTTCCTGGAAGGATTATCATTTAATAGATATGTCCCGATGATATTGGTTATAGTGGATTGATTAATCAAATCTGCTTGACTTTATGTGTTGTGATGTTATGATCGATACATCTTGATTACATGGGATACCTGTGGATAATATATGACAATGATTCTTGTTCTACATCTTGTTCTACATCTTGTTCTACACCTTGTTTTACATCTTGATTGTGATAATTTTTCTGAGCACTCTGGATAGTTAACCGAGGTTGCTTCTTGATCATATATTGCGAGCATGTGAAGTGGATTTCCTGGTGGCTATTGTATGAGCTTGCTATTTAGTGGAAATTCCATCACCCGAATTACTTTGTATATGGGTAACTGCTTGTATGGATACTTGATTCTAAAGAAATGTCTTGAGCACGAATGCTTCTTGTAACAGTTTCATGGGAAAGTCTCGGTATCGAGAAGGTTATGTGAGAATTATACTCGCAGGTAATTGATAATATGGTGTGGTATACCATATTCTTGCTATTCTTGAGTTCTATTTGTTATTTATATGTGTTATAATTTCGACCAGTAAAATTCGAGGACGAATTTTCTTTAAGGAGGAGAGGATGTAACGCCCGTCCTAATTCCTGTTAAATTCTTGACTTGCATAATTATATGCTATTTTATTTGAGTTAATTATTTAACTAATTGAGCAAGTTTAGGTCCTAATTTTAAGTTAAAACATTATGGTCATTTGTGAAAAATAATGTTTAGGGGCTAAAATGCTCAAAGTGAAACTTGAAGGGCTTTTTTGTCAAAAATAAAACTTGGAGGGCCTAGTTGCAATTTCTTGAAAGTTGTAAGGATAACTTTGGTTGCCTCCTTCTCAGAATCACTTTCCTCATTTCTCTCGTACGTCTCTCTCTGTCTCGTAAAGAAAGTTAGTGTTTACCCTATTCTCGACTCCTCTCGCTTAATTATGCCTCTGTTCGAAAATTCGACTTCGCATAAATGATCAGGGCGGTGAGTAGAGTATTTCCTGCCGAACAGAAATTAGTTTGGGTGAATTTGATTTCGGACTAGGTAAGTCACTAGCTCCCCCTTACTTATAATAACATGCCTATGTTTTTCTTGGTACTTGTGCTAGTTAATTTCGTGATTTGAATGAATTTTGTGATACTTGTAAAATTGGTACGAAGGGAGTATTGTTCTACCTAAATACTTAAATGGGTTTGTAAGTTTTAAGAAAATTATACTCCTACTCGTGAGACGGTAAAATATTAACTTGATTTAAATATTATTAGAAAAATTGTACCATTATTTGTGGTACGGTGAAATGAATGGAAGTATCCCTAAATGAGTATATTAGTATATAAGAAATTATATTTATACTTTTGGGTCGGTGAAATATTTAAATGGAATAAAAGGAAAATTATTCTATTATTTGTGGGACGGTAAAAAGAAATGAAATAAACTTGAAAGTAATGTTTTGAACTTGTTTGTATGTCTTGGGTATTGCCTAAGTATTAGTAAAAGTATACTCCTACGCTTGGGACGGAGAATTATTCAACCTGGAAAAGAAATGAGCATTGGCCGGAAATGTGCTGTGTGCGACCGCACAATATTTCCTGGGCGACCGCCCATCTTTCTGGAATGTTTTTCAAAGGAACCACCTGCTAGTGTGCGGCCGCCCGGTCCATTTTGAGCGCCCGCCCGGGTGCCCTGAAAAATAAAAAGTTTGTTTAAAGTTTGTATAAGTTGGAAGTAACCCTAGTTAAGGTATATAGCCTTAATATAAGATGTCCTAGCAAGTGTTGTGACACCTTAGGGGCATCAGAACTTGGTCTTGAACATGATTACTCATTAAATTAAAATGAGAACTTGAATATCAAAGTAAGAACTCTTTTAATTATCTTGAAAGTGCTAAGAACAAGCACTAATGTGTTATATGTGTCTTGAAATCAATGTTTGTGTACCCTAGGGACACTAGAACAATGTCTTGAGCTTGAACATCCATAGTATAGGATTAAGAACTTGTAAGTATGAGATGTATAACTCATCTACTTAGCTTGAACTTGAAGTATAAGACAATTAAATCTTGTACATGACTTGAACATCCAAAGATTGGAATAATAACTTGAGTATAAGATAATTAATTCTTGTACATGTCCTGAACATCCAAATAATTGGATTAAGAACTTGAATGTAAGATGATAAAATCTTGTACATGACTTGAAACCAATACGTGTGTATGGTAATGAACTTGAAAGTGCTATGAACAAGCACTAACGTGTTAGAACTATTCTTGATGTGTATGTGCAAATCTTGCATATAGCTACTTGATAGAATATGGCTTCTTGACTACTTGATACTTGGTATTAATAACCAAAGAGTTAGAATGTGGAACTAGATATAGAATGAATAACTCTAAGACATACTTGAATCTAATACGTGTGTATTGAAAGTGCTATGAACAAGCACTAATGTGCTAGTAATTGGTTTAATCGTGTATATACTCAATGAAGTATATAAAGTATAAAGAAAATATCCTGTTCTTGAGTTGAGTTCCTAAAGAAATAGGGGTAGTGTAATACGAATATAATTCATAAAACAATGATTATAGAACACAATATGTGTTGGAAAATGTATTCGATTATTAACGATACATATACGCGAGGTATGATTGTGACTAGGTACAATACGACCTATTCGACTACGTGCTTAGAGTCTAAGATGTTGGGCTCTACTTGGAAGTAAGGGTATCGTGATAGACACATTAGTGTGTTAAAGGTTATATGAATATGTACGTGCAAATATTTCATATGACAAAGTGACATAGAATGACATACCCTACTACTTGGTTGTGGTCTGTTATTAATAGACTCTAATTTGGATTGATTGTGTACGTGGACACATTATGTGCCATTGTTATACTGATTTGTATTTGCAAATATAGCATACGTGTATTTGTATTTGGTGAGCACATGATTACATGGTTCCTGAAGAGCTAGTCCACTACTTTTGGACTTAGTTCTATACTCTTGTAGTTCAAGTAAACATCTACTTGTGCATTCTTGTGTGAGTCCAGCTGGTCATCTTGCTTGCTCGGAGATGTATAGGTTCACGCTTATCATGAGGCTGGGGCCAAAGTGATAATCGGGTGCCTATGTATCTGCGCTTGACCCCTTACAACAGGCCATAATAAGGGCATAGCTTCCTTTATTAGAGCAATACGCCTGATAAAAGTGAATGCTAAACTCGTGAACACCTCGTGAATCTTGTTCTTGTGAGTGATACTGGTTACCGGGTCCTCTTGTGTACTGCTCAGTATCAACTTGATTGATCGTGATTTGTCAACTGCAATAAGCAACGACAACAATGGTTTACTTGGGAGGAATAAGGTTGGAATATCCTTTGTAATGTGTTAATTTAGCCTTATGTGCTAGTTACTTGATGAGTTGGCTTAGCCTCTCATATACTTATTACTTGATGACATCTTGAGCATGATTACTTGATAATCTTCTTGATTTGCATGATTACATGATACCATGCTATGCACTTGTATCTAGTAACTTACTGAGATTTATCTCACCCCGTTCCTTGTTTATTTATTCCCCCCCCAGGAAAGCAAGTGGTAATACGTTGTGAGGCTCGACTTAGCAGGGGCCTACTTGGCAGGTTGTTCTTGTTGGGGATTGTTATCCTTTCCAGTTTTGGTGAGGACGATTTGGTATCAGTTGTTTAAACTCAGTATATTGGGTAGACTTGTATAGTTCTTATAATGCCAGCTTATGTGCTAGGCATGTTTTCCGCTGTGTACAACCATTTGGTTTAAATTTCTTGGTATAGAACTCGTTGTGAGCTATCTTAGGTCGTTTCTCTTGAGTATATATGATGTCAGTTTGATATAAGCAGATGTCATTCAGTTTCTTGTTTCTTGTTAGTCACGCGCACCAGGTTCGAGGTTCTATTAGGGAATCCCGGGACTTGGGGGCGTGTCAGTTTTGGTATCAGAGCTATGGTTTAGCTCTAAGCCTGGATAGGGTCTATGGCCTAGGTTGGGTTAGTCTTGGGTGTGTTTTCGACGCCGAGTGCTTCGTTACTTGTTGTTATACCAGGCATAGGACTGGTGTTGATAGTGTTCCCCACTAGATGGTTTGAGAATCGAGAGCGCGAGTCTTTAAAGACTTAGGCGTATCTATCTTGTGCAGTGGACATTGTTTCGTGCTATATATGCATGCTTGTCCTCATTTCTTGATTTACGTGGAGGCGTATGCTCTAGTAAGAGACTACGTGCTTGATATCATTATTTATAAGAGCTTGATAGAAGTGTGGGTGATAACACCCTATACGTTATATGTTAACTTGGTCATGTTACCTGCATGGGGCATTGATGTGATACGTGTTATGGCTTGGCTTTTTATGTGTTAGGCCTTTCTTGTTTGCCACAATAGATGGTGAATATTTCCATGCTAGTATGCTTGACTATTTATATGAGCATGATATAATTATGTATAATATTCACGTTCTGCATTGAAAGCTCGAAAATGATTATCAAGGTTGTGCTGAGTAGTTAGCATATGTGGTTGATGGAAGAATGTCTACACCAAAATTGAAGAATGGATACATCATTCTTTGTGAGATCGCAGATATAATTTCTACTGAGTAGTACATGATACATGATGAGAACCTTGAGTTATCTTGAGTTGCTACAGTACAAATATAGTGCTGATATCTAAATCAATGTTCATGACATCAGTTGAGTTCAAAGTGTTGAAGGTCCAACTTGAGAAATTTCTTGATAGAGGATTGACCCAGCTTAGTATATCTGCGTGGGGTGTATCTGTATTGATTGGCATGAAGAGATATGGTACTTTGCGATTTCATATTGAATGCAAAGAGTTCAACTAGGTGACTATAATGAACCAGTACTTGTTATCGTGTATGGATGGATTATTTGATCCCTGAAGTTAATCAGTAGTCTATTCAGTGTTTGATTGATAAATGGCTACCATTATTTGGAAAGTCAACTATGAGGATATACTGAAAACATCTTCTCATATCAGGTATGCTCGTTATGAATTCGTGATTATGCTATTTTGATTGATATATGATCTAGCAGTATTGATCTTCAAACCATAATTTGATTTCTTTGCGATGAATTGATTAATGACCTATTGGTGTATATAAAGTCGTAGACTAAGAATTGATTGTATTGAAATTTCTCGAGAGAAACAATTGTTTCCAAAAACTAGTAAGAGATAGAGGATCTATTACCTTGAAGTGGATGCCTGAAGTAAGTATCTTTGTTGACCTATACAAGTGGAAACAACCGAGGTACGATTATTCTTGAGATTTTCTTGATCTTGTTAGAGATTCATTAATGAATTTCGAAGGTAGCTCTATTATTAACTATTTGAGACAGAAAGATACACTTTCTGATGGATTGATAAACGTGAAGCCAATTTTTAAATATTGAAATGATGGATGACCATAACTTCAGTATTTGACCTTGCCTAGTGGATTCGACTAATATGATGGTTATTTGGAGGATATGACCAGTGTTACTATTTTTTTGTGTATGTGTCAAGATTCACCAATATAGTGGATATGATAAATTCATTATGCATAGTGAATCTCGAACAAGAGATAAAACGTGTGTTAATTCAAAATGGTAACGTACTTGTATATGCTTCGAGGAGATTGAATTTTTATGAATAGAATAATTCAACTCATGACTTGAAACTGATTGTGATCCTACGGCTATTGTATTAGCGGATTCATTGAACATAAAGACTTGTATTTCATGATTGATGGTACTGAATGGGAGAAAATTTCTAAGTATTCAACTAAATCCTTGAATTGCGATTATTTGAAAGCAGAATATCAGAGATCGTTTGATTTGTTATAATCCTTCGAGATTTGTTAATATATGAATATATTGCGATGGATTTCCTGGAAGGATTATCATTTAATAGATATGTCCCGATGATATTGGTTATAGTGGATTGATTAATCAAATCTGCTTGACTTTATGTGTTGTGATGTTATGATCGATACATCTTGATTACATGGGATACCTGTGGATATAATATATGACAATGATTCTTGTTCTACATCTTGTTCTACATCTTGTTCTACACCTTGTTTTACATCTTGATTGTGATAATTTTTCTGAGCACTCTGGATAGTTAACCGAGGTTGCTTCTTGATCATATATTGCGAGCATGTGAAGTGGATTTCCTGGTGGCTATTGTATGAGCTTGCTATTTAGTGGAAATTCCATCACCCGAATTACTTTGTATATGGGTAACTGCTTGTATGGATACTTGATTCTAAAGGAAATGTCTTGAGCACGAATGCTTCTTGTAACAGTTTCATGGGAAAGTCTCGGTATCGAGAAGGTTATGTGAGAATTATACTCGCAGGTAATTGATAATATGGTGTGGTATACCATATTCTTGCTATTCTTGAGTTCTATTTGTTATTTATATGTGTTATAATTTCGACCAGTAAAATTCGAGGACGAATTTTCTTTAAGGAGGAGAGGATGTAACGCCCGTCCTAATTCCTGTTAAATTCTTGACTTGCATAATTATATGCTATTTTATTTGAGTTAATTATTTAACTAATTGAGCAAGTTTAGGTCCTAATTATTTAAGTTAAAACATTATGGTCATTTGTGAAAAATAATGTTTAGGGGCTAAAATGCTCAAAGTGAAACTTGAAGGGCTTTTTTGTCAAAAATAAAACTTGGAGGGCCTAGTTGCAATTTCTTGAAAGTTGTAAGGATAACTTTGGTTGCCTCCTTCTCAGAATCACTTTCCTCATTTCTCTCGTACGTTCTCTCTCTGTCTCGTAAAGAAAGTTAGTGTTTACCCTATTCTCGACTCCTCTCGCTTAATTATGCCTCTGTTCGAAAATTCGACTTCGCATAAATGATCAGGGCGGTGAGTAGAGTATTTCCTGCCGAACAGAAATTAGTTTGGGTGAATTTGATTTCGGACTAGGTAAGTCACTAGCTCCCCTTACTTATAATAACATGCCTATATGTTTTTCTTGGTACTTGTGCTAGTTAATTTCGTGATTTGAATGAATTTTGTGATACTTGTAAAATTGGTACGAAGGGAGTATTGTTCTACCTAAATACTTAAATGGGTTTGTAAGTTTTAAGAAAATTATACTCCTACTCGTGAGACGGTAAAATATTAACTTGATTTAAATATTATTAGAAAAATTGTACCATTATTTGTGGTACGGTGAAATGAATGGAAGTATCCCTAAATGAGTATATTAGTATATAAGAAAATTATATTTATACTTTTGGGTCGGTGAAATATTTAAATGGAATAAAAGGAAAATTATTCTATTATTTGTGGGACGGTAAAAAGAAATGAAATAAACTTGAAAGTAATGTTTTGAACTTGTTTGTATGTCTTGGGTATTGCCTAAGTATTAGTAAAAGTATACTCCTACGCTTGGGACGGAGAATTATTCAACCTGGAAAAGAAATGAGCATTGGCCGGAAATGTGCTGTGTGCGACCGCACAATATTTCCTGGGCGACCGCCCATCTTTCTGGAATGTTTTTCAAAGGAACCACCTGCTAGTGTGCGGCCGCCCGGTCCATTTTGAGCGCCCGCCCGGGTGCCCTGAAAAATAAAAAGTTTGTTTAAAGTTTGTATAAGTTGGAAGTAACCCTAGTTAAGGTATATAGCCTTAATATAAGATGTCCTAGCAAGTGTTGTGACACCTTAGGGGCATCAGAACTTGGTCTTGAACATGATTACTCATTAAATTAAAATGAGAACTTGAATATCAAAGTAAGAACTCTTTTAATTATCTTGAAAGTGCTAAGAACAAGCACTAATGTGTTATATGTGTCTTGAAATCAATGTTTGTGTACCCTAGGGACACTAGAACAATGTCTTGAGCTTGAACATCCATAGTATAGGATTAAGAACTTGTAAGTATGAGATGTATAACTCATCTACTTAGCTTGAACTTGAAGTATAAGACAATTAAATCTTGTACATGACTTGAACATCCAAAGATTGGAATAATAACTTGAGTATAAGATAATTAATTCTTGTACATGTCCTGAACATCCAAATAATTGGATTAAGAACTTGAATGTAAGATGATAAAATCTTGTACATGACTTGAAACCAATACGTGTGTATGGTAATGAACTTGAAAGTGCTATGAACAAGCACTAACGTGTTAGAACTATTCTTGATGTGTATGTGCAAATCTTGCATATAGCTACTTGATAGAATATGGCTTCTTGACTACTTGATACTTGGTATTAATAACCAAAGAGTTAGAATGTGGAACTAGATATAGAATGAATAACTCTAAGACATACTTGAATCTAATACGTGTGTATTGAAAGTGCTATGAACAAGCACTAATGTGCTAGTAATTGGTTTAATCGTGTATATACTCAATGAAGTATATAAAGTATAAAGAAAATATCCTGTTCTTGAGTTGAGTTCCTAAAGAAATAGGGGTAGTGTAATACGAATATAATTCATAAAACAATGATTATAGAACACAATATGTGTTGGAAAATGTATTCGATTATTAACGATACATATACGCGAGGTATGATTGTGACTAGGTACAATACGACCTATTCGACTACGTGCTTAGAGTCTAAGATGTTGGGCTCTACTTGGAAGTAAGGGTATCGTGATAGACACATTAGTGTGTTAAAGGTTATATGAATATGTACGTGCAAATATTTCATATGACAAAGTGACATAGAATGACATACCCTACTACTTGGTTGTGGTCTGTTATTAATAGACTCTAATTTGGATTGATTGTGTACGTGGACACATTATGTGCCATTGTTATACTGATTTGTATTTGCAAATATAGCATACGTGTATTTGTATTTGGTGAGCACATGATTACATGGTTCCTGAAGAGCTAGTCCACTACTTTTGGACTTAGTTCTATACTCTTGTAGTTCAAGTAAACATCTACTTGTGCATTCTTGTGTGAGTCCAGCTGGTCATCTTGCTTGCTCGGAGATGTATAGGTTCACGCTTATCATGAGGCTGGGGCCAAAGTGATAATCGGGTGCCTATGTATCTGCGCTTGACCCCTTACAACAGGCCATAATAAGGGCATAGCTTCCTTTATTAGAGCAATACGCCTGATAAAAGTGAATGCTAAACTCGTGAACACCTCGTGAATCTTGTTCTTGTGAGTGATACTGGTTACCGGGTCCTCTTGTGTACTGCTCAGTATCAACTTGATTGATCGTGATTTGTCAACTGCAATAAGCAACGACAACAATGGTTTACTTGGGAGGAATAAGGTTGGAATATCCTTTGTAATGTGTTAATTTAGCCTTATGTGCTAGTTACTTGATGAGTTGGCTTAGCCTCTCATATACTTATTACTTGATGACATCTTGAGCATGATTACTTGATAATCTTCTTGATTTGCATGATTACATGATACCATGCTATGCACTTGTATCTAGTAACTTACTGAGATTTATCTCACCCCGTTCCTTGTTTATTTATTCCCCCCCCAGGAAAGCAAGTGGTAATACGTTGTGAGGCTCGACTTAGCAGGGGCCTACTTGGCAGGTTGTTCTTGTTGGGGATTGTTATCCTTTCCAGTTTTGGTGAGGACGATTTGGTATCAGTTGTTTAAACTCAGTATATTGGGTAGACTTGTATAGTTCTTATAATGCCAGCTTATGTGCTAGGCATGTTTTCCGCTGTGTACAACCATTTGGTTTAAATTTCTTGGTATAGAACTCGTTGTGAGCTATCTTAGGTCGTTTCTCTTGAGTATATATGATGTCAGTTTGATATAAGCAGATGTCATTCAGTTTCTTGTTTCTTGTTAGTCACGCGCACCAGGTTCGAGGTTCTATTAGGGAATCCCGGGACTTGGGGGCGTGTCAGTTTTGGTATCAGAGCTATGGTTTAGCTCTAAGCCTGGATAGGGTCTATGGCCTAGGTTGGGTTAGTCTTGGGTGTGTTTTCGACGCCGAGTGCTTCGTTACTTGTTGTTATACCAGGCATAGGACTGGTGTTGATAGTGTTCCCCACTAGATGGTTTGAGAATCGAGAGCGCGAGTCTTTAAAGACTTAGGCGTATCTATCTTGTGCAGTGGACATTGTTTCGTGCTATATATGCATGCTTGTCCTCATTTCTTGATTTACGTGGAGGCGTATGCTCTAGTAAGAGACTACGTGCTTGATATCATTATTTATAAGAGCTTGATAGAAGTGTGGGTGATAACACCCTATACGTTATATGTTAACTTGGTCATGTTACCTGCATGGGGCATTGATGTGATACGTGTTATGGCTTGGCTTTTTATGTGTTAGGCCTTTCTTGTTTGCCACAATAGATGGTGAATATTTCCATGCTAGTATGCTTGACTATTTATATGAGCATGATATAATTATGTATAATATTCACGTTCTGCATTGAAAGCTCGAAAATGATTATCAAGGTTGTGCTGAGTAGTTAGCATATGTGGTTGATGGAAGAATGTCTACACCAAAATTGAAGAATGGATACATCATTCTTTGTGAGATCGCAGATATAATTTCTACTGAGTAGTACATGATACATGATGAGAACCTTGAGTTATCTTGAGTTGCTACAGTACAAATATAGTGCTGATATCTAAATCAATGTTCATGACATCAGTTGAGTTCAAAGTGTTGAAGGTCCAACTTGAGAAATTTCTTGATAGAGGATTGACCCAGCTTAGTATATCTGCGTGGGGTGTATCTGTATTGATTGGCATGAAGAGATATGGTACTTTGCGATTTCATATTGAATGCAAAGAGTTCAACTAGGTGACTATAATGAACCAGTACTTGTTATCGTGTATGGATGGATTATTTGATCCCTGAAGTTAATCAGTAGTCTATTCAGTGTTTGATTGATAAATGGCTACCATTATTTGGAAAGTCAACTATGAGGATATACTGAAAACATCTTCTCATATCAGGTATGCTCGTTATGAATTCGTGATTATGCTATTTTGATTGATATATGATCTAGCAGTATTGATCTTCAAACCATAATTTGATTTCTTTGCGATGAATTGATTAATGACCTATTGGTGTATATAAAGTCGTAGACTAAGAATTGATTGTATTGAAATTTCTCGAGAGAAACAATTGTTTCCAAAAACTAGTAAGAGATAGAGGATCTATTACCTTGAAGTGGATGCCTGAAGTAAGTATCTTTGTTGACCTATACAAGTGGAAACAACCGAGGTACGATTATTCTTGAGATTTTCTTGATCTTGTTAGAGATTCATTAATGAATTTCGAAGGTAGCTCTATTATTAACTATTTGAGACAGAAAGATACACTTTCTGATGGATTGATAAACGTGAAGCCAATTTTTAAATATTGAAATGATGGATGACCATAACTTCAGTATTTGACCTTGCCTAGTGGATTCGACTAATATGATGGTTATTTGGAGGATATGACCAGTGTTACTATTTTTTTGTGTATGTGTCAAGATTCACCAATATAGTGGATATGATAAATTCATTATGCATAGTGAATCTCGAACAAGAGATAAAACGTGTGTTAATTCAAAATGGTAACGTACTTGTATATGCTTCGAGGAGATTGAATTTTTATGAATAGAATAATTCAACTCATGACTTGAAACTGATTGTGATCCTACGGCTATTGTATTAGCGGATTCATTGAACATAAAGACTTGTATTTCATGATTGATGGTACTGAATGGGAGAAAATTTCTAAGTATTCAACTAAATCCTTGAATTGCGATTATTTGAAAGCAGAATATCAGAGATCGTTTGATTTGTTATAATCCTTCGAGATTTGTTAATATATGAATATATTGCGATGGATTTCCTGGAAGGATTATCATTTAATAGATATGTCCCGATGATATTGGTTATAGTGGATTGATTAATCAAATCTGCTTGACTTTATGTGTTGTGATGTTATGATCGATACATCTTGATTACATGGGATACCTGTGGATATAATATATGACAATGATTCTTGTTCTACATCTTGTTCTACATCTTGTTCTACACCTTGTTTTACATCTTGATTGTGATAATTTTTCTGAGCACTCTGGATAGTTAACCGAGGTTGCTTCTTGATCATATATTGCGAGCATGTGAAGTGGATTTCCTGGTGGCTATTGTATGAGCTTGCTATTTAGTGGAAATTCCATCACCCGAATTACTTTGTATATGGGTAACTGCTTGTATGGATACTTGATTCTAAAGGAAATGTCTTGAGCACGAATGCTTCTTGTAACAGTTTCATGGGAAAGTCTCGGTATCGAGAAGGTTATGTGAGAATTATACTCGCAGGTAATTGATAATATGGTGTGGTATACCATATTCTTGCTATTCTTGAGTTCTATTTGTTATTTATATGTGTTATAATTTCGACCAGTAAAATTCGAGGACGAATTTTCTTTAAGGAGGAGAGGATGTAACGCCCGTCCTAATTCCTGTTAAATTCTTGACTTGCATAATTATATGCTATTTTATTTGAGTTAATTATTTAACTAATTGAGCAAGTTTAGGTCCTAATTATTTAAGTTAAAACATTATGGTCATTTGTGAAAAATAATGTTTAGGGGCTAAAATGCTCAAAGTGAAACTTGAAGGGCTTTTTTGTCAAAAATAAAACTTGGAGGGCCTAGTTGCAATTTCTTGAAAGTTGTAAGGATAACTTTGGTTGCCTCCTTCTCAGAATCACTTTCCTCATTTCTCTCGTACGTTCTCTCTCTGTCTCGTAAAGAAAGTTAGTGTTTACCCTATTCTCGACTCCTCTCGCTTAATTATGCCTCTGTTCGAAAATTCGACTTCGCATAAATGATCAGGGCGGTGAGTAGAGTATTTCCTGCCGAACAGAAATTAGTTTGGGTGAATTTGATTTCGGACTAGGTAAGTCACTAGCTCCCCCTTACTTATAATAACATGCCTATATGTTTTTCTTGGTACTTGTGCTAGTTAATTTCGTGATTTGAATGAATTTTGTGATACTTGTAAAATTGGTACGAAGGGAGTATTGTTCTACCTAAATACTTAAATGGGTTTGTAAGTTTTAAGAAAATTATACTCCTACTCGTGAGACGGTAAAATATTAACTTGATTTAAATATTATTAGAAAAATTGTACCATTATTTGTGGTACGGTGAAATGAATGGAAGTATCCCTAAATGAGTATATTAGTATATAAGAAAATTATATTTATACTTTTGGGTCGGTGAAATATTTAAATGGAATAAAAGGAAAATTATTCTATTATTTGTGGGACGGTAAAAAGAAATGAAATAAACTTGAAAGTAATGTTTTGAACTTGTTTGTATGTCTTGGGTATTGCCTAAGTATTAGTAAAAGTATACTCCTACGCTTGGGACGGAGAATTATTCAACCTGGAAAAGAAATGAGCATTGGCCGGAAATGTGCTGTGTGCGACCGCACAATATTTCCTGGGCGACCGCCCATCTTTCTGGAATGTTTTTCAAAGGAACCACCTGCTAGTGTGCGGCCGCCCGGTCCATTTTGAGCGCCCGCCCGGGTGCCCTGAAAATAAAAAGTTTGTTTAAAGTTTGTATAAGTTGGAAGTAACCCTAGTTAAGGTATATAGCCTTAATATAAGATGTCCTAGCAAGTGTTGTGACACCTTAGGGGCATCAGAACTTGGTCTTGAACATGATTACTCATTAAATTAAAATGAGAACTTGAATATCAAAGTAAGAACTCTTTTAATTATCTTGAAAGTGCTAAGAACAAGCACTAATGTGTTATATGTGTCTTGAAATCAATGTTTGTGTACCCTAGGGACACTAGAACAATGTCTTGAGCTTGAACATCCATAGTATAGGATTAAGAACTTGTAAGTATGAGATGTATAACTCATCTACTTAGCTTGAACTTGAAGTATAAGACAATTAAATCTTGTACATGACTTGAACATCCAAAGATTGGAATAATAACTTGAGTATAAGATAATTAATTCTTGTACATGTCCTGAACATCCAAAGAATTGGATTAAGAACTTGAATGTAAGATGATAAAATCTTGTACATGACTTGAAACCAATACGTGTGTATGGTAATGAACTTGAAAGTGCTATGAACAAGCACTAACGTGTTAGAACTATTCTTGATGTGTATGTGCAAATCTTGCATATAGCTACTTGATAGAATATGGCTTCTTGACTACTTGATACTTGGTATTAATAACCAAAGAGTTAGAATGTGGAACTAGATATAGAATGAATAACTCTAAGACATACTTGAATCTAATACGTGTGTATTGAAAGTGCTATGAACAAGCACTAATGTGCTAGTAATTGGTTTAATCGTGTATATACTCAATGAAGTATATAAAGTATAAATAAAATATCCTGTTCTTGAGTTGAGTTCCTAAAGAAATAGGGGCTAGTGTAATATGAAGATAATTCATAAAACAATGATTATAGAACACAATATGTGTTGGAAAATGTATTCGATTATTAACGATACATATACGCGAGGTATGATTGTGACTAGGTACAATACGACCTATTCGACTACGTGCTTAGAGTCTAAGATGTTGGGCTCTACTTAGAAGTAAGGGTATCGTGATAGACACATTAGTGTGTTAAAGGTTATATGAATATGTACGTGCAAATATTTCATATGACAAAGTGACATAGAATGACATACCCTACTACTTGGTTGGGGTCTGTTATTAATAGACTCTAATTTGGATTGATTGTGTACGTGGACACATTATGTGCCATTGTTATACTGATTTGTATTTGCAAATATAGCATACGTGTACTTGTATTTGGTGAGCACATGATTACATGGTTCCTGAAGAGCTAGTCCACTACTTTTGGACTTAGTTCTTGTTGGTAGTGGTGCCCTAGGCACGTTTAATAAACGTTGTAATTGTTATCATTTATTTCATATCAATAAAGAGATGTTTTGATTATTATTGTTGTTCATGTTTACTTATAATAATCCCCGTCCCTAGTACTTGTTAAGAACTAGTATAAAGGCTAAATGGTCATTGGATGATCATGTTAGATTTATGGGTACTTGTTTGGAACAAGGTACTGGACATGACCCGCTCTATGAGATTTATGTCATGGTCTATGTCGTACATATATCTCATATTAGTTATGTCATTTGAATCCTTAAACATGAAGTTATTATAGTCTTCCACTTGATGAACATTATGTTTGACATATTCAAACGCTACTTTTAACCGAGTAGTTATAAAGGGTATGATTGGCATAATCGGAATCCCGTTGGGAAGAATAATAAGCTAAATGGATTTGTCCCTCCTCGGAGAGATGTCAAGCTTGGGCCACTCGTAGGAATGATGTTGATGAAATGTTCGGCCAGACTCAGATGAATTGATTGGATCAATGTCATTTGGATTATCAACATATTCGGAATCGAGAAAGTATTGAACAAAACAAGTTGACTGTTTGACCATGACTTGTGTTCAATGACATCGTGGACAAAGGGATTGTGACATATTCTAAGAGGAATGTGAACTTGTATCTAGTTATACTATTTGGGTAGGTATGACGGTTTGCTAGAACCTAATCATATCTTATGGTTTCATATTTGAATCCATTGCCAACTTAGTATAATCCTAGAGGGTCACACACAATAGAACGAATCTTTAAAAGGACTAAATTGGAATTTTGGAAATTCTGGACATTCTGAAGAGTGGGCGACCGCACAATATTGGCTGGGCGGCCGCACACTTAGGACAGTTTTGTACCAGTTTTGCTTCAGATAGTTTGTGCGACCGCACAGATGATTTTGGGCGGCCGCACAGTGCTGTCGGGTGGCAGATTCCTAATTTGATTTGGAAACGAATTTTGGAAGGATTTTGACATAAGTTTCCTATTTGGAATAGGTCATACTTGTGTATAAAAGACCAAATTCGGCCAGCACTCTAGGCTAATGATTTTGTGAGTCTCAAAGAGTTTGAGAGAGGGTTTATTTTGTTCCAAGACATTCTTGGTTGAGGAACAAAATAATACACAAAATAAATTCCATATAGTTCTTTTGATTGTGAAAAAGTGTTTCACAATTTGGTCTAGCAACCAAGATCAAAGAAGCTCCTTTGATATTCGTTCGAAGTGTGGATACCGCTAGAGGGTGAAAATCATCATCTTCAAAGTTCGTGTTCAAGCTTTGTGATCGTGATCAAGTCTTCAAACCTCCACCAAAGACCAAGAGAATTTGATAGCCATCAAGGGTTAGTTTATTCCTTTATTCCTATGTTGTATTTGATTTAATCATATGAACGGATACATGGCTTTGGGTTTCTTAAAATTTAAATGCTAAATTCCGCTGCGCATGTTTGATCGAAACCCAACAGTGGTATCAGAGCCCCGTTCATGTTGATTAATTCAATACTTGGATCATGTTATGTGTATATAAATTGTTTATGTGCCTTGCATGATATGAATATTGGAATATGTGATGTTTATGTGTTATGTGATTTTATGTGGTTTATTGTTTTGCAACTTTAATCGCACGATTCAATCGCAATAAATAAATTATGGTGGATTCAGAATTGTTGATTATTAATTTTTGATTGGATCAAAGTTTTAATAATCGGGGAAAAACGATTTTGAGACAAAATTTTCGAACTTCAAAATTCTGTACATTCTGATCAGTTTGTGCGACCGCACAAAATCACTTGGGCGGCCACACATGTTTGGGCGACCGCACAGTGAGTTTTGGGCGGCCGCACATGAGGATCAGATTGTCTGATTTTTGGTTGAAATCAGAATTTGGAATTTTCGAGAGATCCAACAAAACCAGTAACAAAACCAGTCCAGACTTGCTGATCTGGAATGGGTTTTGGGTAGTTGGTTTATGTGAGGATCTTGGGGTTTGATTTTCCTATTTGTTTTAGTCTTGTGATTCTAAGATTGGTTCAAGGTTTGGATGGCTAATCTACGTTCATCGAGATTGTGTTTCCCAAACTTGATCGCAATCAAAGTTTCAAAGATAAAACGAAGTTAGAATTATGAAGAGTTCATAATTGCTAAAATTGAGAAACAAAGTTCTTGATTCAATGATTGGAGATCCATGTGGAATTGTGAATGCAATTGGCCTACGTTCATCGAGACCATCTATTGCTTAGTTTCGGCCACATGGACTACTTTCTTGGTTTCTTGAATTAGTGCGGGATTGTGGTTGCCTAATGGCTTAGTTCGACCGCACTTCTTGTTGTCTTGATTCGGAAATAATAACCGAAGTTGAAATAGTCTCATCCTCATAATTATAGAGAAACTAATGACACATAAATATCATGCTTAAATTAATGAGATTAATTTAGTGACTAAACTTGATGTGTAACATGTTTATATTATGTGCTCATAAATGTGTTATATGCTATATGTGATGAACCTTCAAAGAAAGTTTTAAGTCTTTTATTGCCATGCCATGATTAAAACACTTGTTTATACATGAGTAATTTTATGTGGGCTCGCCAAAGCGAGGTGCATTGATTTTATTCATGTTTAAGCAAGATGAGTGAATAAGAGTTTCCTATGCGTTTAAAATGGTTGGACTTAATTAAGCGTCAAAACAGTTTTGGGCTTAAGGCAAAGATGAGATTTAACATTCTTTTTGAAATTGGATTTCTTAAAGAATCTCATGAAAATAACTGAGAGTCATATGAGATATGATTGACAAGAGTTGTCTACCTAATTGATTTAATTCTGAGCGGTGCGCCAAAGCGTACTCAAAATTAGATTAAAGCGGGATCTCAACCCATTTAAATTATACTATACATTGGATGTATAAAGAAGGTTGTATAATTTGGTGGGAGTATTTTGTTTTAAAATACATTATTTATCTCTTTAATGAAAACCGGTACTTATTAAATTTTGGAAATTTTTGCATATTTGTAGATAATGACTAATAACACTCAATCAATGTCGTTGCGATCGATCCTTGAGAAGGATAAGCTCGAAGAGAATGGTACCAACTTTATGGATTGGATCCGTAGCATAAGAATTGTTCTTAGGCAAGAAGATAAGTTGTACATTCTCGATGGGCCTCTCCCTGCTGAACCACCGCCTACTGCCCCTAGGGTAGAAAGAGACAATTACAAGAAACATCGTAATGATTCTAGAGATGTAAGTTGTCTCATGCTTGCTGCTATGTGTTCAAAACTCCAACAAAGTTTGGAACATTTGGAAGCCTATGAGATAGGCGTGGAGTTGAGAACCATGTTTCAAGAGCAAGCTAGGCAAGAGAGGTACAAGACCATTGTTGCATTCACTACTAGTAAAATGAATGAAGGGCAACAAGTGAGTCCTCACTTTCTTAAAATGAAAGGTTATGTAGAGCACCTTGAGAAACTTGGCTATCCAATCCCATTGGAGCTAGCCACGGATCTCATTCTTAATTCATTGCCTAAAAGTTATAATCAGTTTGTAATGAATTATAACATGCATGGAATGGATAAGAATCTCTCTGAGTTGCATGGGATGCTCAAAACTGCAGAGATGAAAATTGTGGAGAAAGGTTCTCCCGTGCTCTTGGTTCATGATGGGAAGAAGGCTGGTGCCAAAGGAAAGGTTAAGGCAAAAGTTGTCAAACCCAAAATAAGCAAGGCAAAGGTTGCCAAGGCTTCTGAGGCAAAACCTGATTCACAAAAGGATGCAATCTGTTTCCATTGTCAAGAAATTGGTCATTGGAAACGTAATTGCAAGGCTTTCTTGGAAGAGCAAAAGAAGAAGAAGAGCAGCAAGGCTGCGTCGACTTCAGGTATCTATATGATAGATATTCTCCTTTCTACCACTGATTCTTGGGTATTGGATACCGGATGTGGTTCTCACATTTGTCTAAATGTGCAGGGACTAAAGAATAGGAGACTGCTTAAAGAAGGTGAAGTAGATCTACGCGTGGGGAATGGAGCAAGAGTTGCTGCATTAGCCGTAGGGACTTATGAAGTCACTTTACCTTCCGGATTAATTCTTGTTTTGAACAATTGTTATTATGTTCCGGATTTAAGCAGAAATATTATTTCAATTTCTTGTTTGGATAATGAAGGTTTTAAGTTTCTTATTGAGAATAAGAAATTTTCTATTTATTTAAATGATGTGCTTTATGGTATTGCTAATTCATTTAATGGCCTTTATATCTTGGATGTCAAGAATGAAAATAATGTCTATCATGTAAATAAGAAATCTAAACCTAATGATGTAAATCATACTTATTTGTGGCATTGCCGTCTTGGTCATATTAATGAGAAGCGTATCTCAAAACTCCATGGGGACGGACTTTTAGGTTCATGTGACCTCGAGTCATATGATACTTGTGAGTCGTGTCTTCTTGGAAAAATGACTAAGAACCAAGCTAGGTGAAAGGGCAAGCGACTTATTGGGGTTGATACATTCCGATGTATGCGGACCATTAAGTAGCAATGCTAGGGGAGGATTTCAATACTTCATAACCTTCACTGATGATTATAGTAGATTTGGGTATGTTTACCTAATGAAACATAAAAGTGAAGCATTTGAGATATTTAGAATATTTCAAAATGAAGTAGAAAAACAACTTGGCAAAAGTATTAAAGCACTTCGATAAGATCGTGGTGGTGAATACTTAAGTCAAGAATTTGATGATCATCTAAAGAATTGTGGAATAGTTTCACAATTGACTCCACTCGGAACACCACAATGGAATGGTGTGTCCGAGAGGAGGAATCGAACTTTGTTAGACATGGTTCGATCAATGATGAGTCAAGTTTATCTTCCAATATCTTTTTGGGGTTACGCTCTAGAAACCGCTGCTTTCACACTAAATCGTGTTCCAACTAAATCGGTTCAAAAGACTCCATATGAGATGTGGAGCGGAAAGAAGCCTTGTCTATCTTTCATGAAGATTTGGGGTTGTGAAGTTTTTGTCAAAAGACTTATCTCAGACAAACTTGCACACAAATCTGATAAATGTATTTTCGTGGGATATCCTAAGGAAACTAAAGGATATTACTTTTACAACCGAGAGGACAACAAAGTGTTTGTTGCCCGAACTGGTGTCTTTCTAGAGAAAGAGTTTCTCTCCAAAGAAATCAGTAGGAGTAAAATAAATCTTGAAGAAATTCGAGACCCAGAAAATAACATTGAACCAATGGTGGAGCAAGAACAAGAACCACAAGGAGTTGTGGAACCTGTTCAAAGTACACAAGCAACTCGCAGATCTAGTAGGTTACGATCTGAGCCCGAGAGATATGGATTTCTCGTAACGGATAGTAATGAGGTAGAAATCATTGAGAATGATGAACCGTCAACCTACCAAGAGGCGATGTCTTCTCCTGATTCTGACAAGTGGCTTGGAGCCATGGAATCCGAATTGCAATCCATGCAAGACAATCAAGTTTGGAATTTGATTGATGCGCCCGAAGGTGTAAAAACCATAGGATGCAAATGGGTCTTCAAGAAGAAGACTGACATGGATGGGAAGGTGCATACTTACAAAGCTAGGCTTGTAGCGAAGGGTTATAGGCAAGTTCATGGTATTGACTATGATGAGACCTTTTCACCCGTAGCAATGATCAAGTCTATAAGAATTTTGCTTGCCATTGCCGCATATCATGACTATGAAATATGGCAGATGGACGTCAAAACCGCTTTCCTGAATGGAAAACTCCAAGAGGATGTGTATATGACACAACCAGAAGGTTTTGAACAAGATTCTAAGGTATGCAAATTGCAGAGATCCATCCATGGATTGAAGCAAGCTTCTAGGAGTTGGAATCTCCGTTTTGATGAATCGGTCAAAGAGTTTGGTTTCATCAAGAACGAAGATGAGCCTTGTGTATACAAGAAGATTAGTGGGAGCATAGTGCTATTCCTTATTTTATATGTGGATGACATATTGCTCATTGGAAACGACATTCCTACACTTCAGTCTGTGAAGACTTGGTTAGGAAAGTGCTTCGCAATGAAAGATATGGGTGAAGCCGCATATATTCTTGGCATTAAGATCTATAGAGATAGATCAAGGAGGCTACTTGGTTTAAGCCAAAGTACATACATTGACAAGGTCATTAGAAGATTCCGTATGGAAAATTCTAAGAGAGGAACCTTGCCCGTGTTACATGGAGTTTCTCTAAGCAAGACTCAATGTCGTAAGACAAAATATGAGCATGAGAAAATGAATGATGTTCCATATGCTTCGGCAATTGGGTCCATCATGTATGCCATGATTTGTACTAGGCCGGATGTATCTTATGCTTTGAGCATGACAAGTAGATACCAATCCGACCCTGGCAAAAATCACTGGATAGCTGTAAAAGCGATTCTTAAGTACTTGAGAAGGACTAAAGACTCGTTTTTGGTCTATGGAGGAATGGAAGATGATCTCGTTGTAAATGCTTACACGGATGCAAGCTTCCAAACTGACAAAGATGATAGCCGATCGCAATCAGGTTTTGTGTTTATGTTAAATGGTGGAGCTGTAAGCTGGAAGAGTTCCAAGCAAAGTACAACCGCTGATTCTACAACAGAAGCTGAGTATATTGCTGCATCGGATGCTGCAAAAGAAGCTGTTTGGATTAAGAAGTTCATAACTGAACTTGAAGTGGTTCCTAGCATTGCTAATCCAATAGACCTTTATTGCGATAATAATGGTGCTATTGCTCAAGCAAAGGAACCAAGAGCACATCAGAAATCCAAACACATACTTAGGCGTTTTCATATCATTCGAGAGATCGTTGATAGGGGAGACGTAAATATATGCAGAGTACTTGCGGACCCGCTAACAAAGGGACTTTCACAAGCTAAACATGATGGTCATGTTAGGTCCATGGGTATTAGATACATGGGAGATTGGGCCTAGGGCAAGTGGGAGATTGTTGGTAGTGGTGCCCTAGGCACGTTTAATAAACGTTGTAATTGTTATCATTTATTTCATATCAATAAAGAGATGTTTTGATTATTATTGTTGTTCATGTTTACTTATAATAATCCCCGTCCCTAGTACTTGTTAAGAACTAGTATAAAGGCTAAATGGTCATTGGATGATCATGTTAGATTTATGGGTACTTGTTTGGAACAAGGTACTGGACATGACCCGCTCTATGAGATTTATGTCATGGTCTATGTCGTACATATATCTCATATTAGTTATGTCATTTGAATCCTTAAACATGAAGTTATTATAGTCTTCCACTTGATGAACATTATGTTTGACATATTCAAACGCTACTTTTAACCGAGTAGTTATAAAGGGTATGATTGGCATAATCGGAATCCCGTTGGGAAGAATAATAAGCTAAATGGATTTGTCCCTCCTCGGAGAGATGTCAAGCTTGGGCCACTCGTAGGAATGATGTTGATGAAATGTTCGGCCGGACTCAGATGAATTGATTGGATCAATGTCATTTGGATTATCAACATATTCGGAATCGAGAAAGTATTGAACAAAACAAGTTGACTGTTTGACCATGACTTGTGTTCAATGACATCGTGGACAAAGGGATTGTGACATATTCTAAGAGGAATGTGAACTTGTATCTAGTTATACTATTTGGGTAGGTATGACGGTTTGCTAGAACCTAATCATATCTTATGGTTTCATGTTTGAATCCATTGCCAACTTAGTATAATCCTAGAGGGTCACACACAATAGAACGAATCTTTAAAAGGACTAAATTGGAATTTTGGAAATTCGTGAACACCTCGTGAATCTTGTTCTTGTGAGTGATACTGGTTACTGGGTCCTCTCGTGTACTGCTCAGCATCAACTTGATTGATCGTGATTTGTCAACTGCAATAAGCAACGACAACAATGGTTTACTTGGGAGGAATAAGGTTGGAATATCCTTTGTAACGTGTTAATTTAGCCTTATGTGCTAGTTACTTGATGAGTTGGCTTAGCCTCTCATATACTTGTTACTTGATGACATTTTGAGCATGATTACTTGATAATGTTCTTGATTTGCATGATTACATGCTATGTACTTGTATCTAGTAACTTACTGAGATTTATCTCACCCCGTTCCTTGTTTATTTGTTTCCCCCCTAGGAAAGCAAGTGGTAATACGTTGTGAGTATCGACTTAGCAGGGGCCTACTTGGCAGGTTTTTCTTGTTGGGGATTGTTATCCTTTCCAGTTTTGGTGAGGACGATTTGGTATCAGTTGTTTAGACTCAGTATATTGGGTAGACTTGTATAGTTCTTATAATGCCAGCTTATGTGCTAGGCATGTTTTCCGCTGTGTACAACCATTTGGTTTAAATTTCTTGGTATAGAACTCGTTGTGAGCTATCTTAGCTCGTTTCTCTTGAGTATATATGATGTCAGTGTGATATAATCAGATGTCATTCAGTTTCTCGTTTCTTGTTAGTCACGCGCACCAGGTTCGAGGTTCTATTAGGGAATCCCGGGACTTGGGGGCGTGTCAGTTTTGGTATTAGAGCTATGGTTTAGCTCTAAGCCTGGATAGGGTCTATGGCCTAGGTTGGGTTAGTCTTGGGTGTGTTTTCGACGCCGAGTGCTTCGTTACTTGTTGTTATACAAGGCATAGGACTGGTGTTGATAGTGTTGATAGTGTTCCCCACTAGATGGTTTGAGAATCGAGAGCGCGAGTCTTTAAAGACTTAGGCATATCTATCTTGTGCAGTGGACATTGTTTCGTGCTATATATGCATGCTTGCCCTCATTTCTTGATTTACGTGGAGGCGTATGCTCTAGTAAGAGACTACGCGCTTGATATCGTTATTTATAAGAGCTTGATAGAAGTGTGGGTGATAAAACCCTATACGTTATATGTTAACTTGGTCATGTTACCTGCATGGGGCATTGATGTGATACGTGTTATGGCTTGGCTTTTTATGTGTTAGGCCTTTCTTGTTTGCCACAATAGATGGTGAATATTTCCATGCTAGTATGCTTGACTATTTATATGAGCATGATATAATTATGTATAATATTCACGTTCTGCATTGAAAGCTCGAAAATGATTATCAAGGTTGTGCTGAGTAGTTAGCATATGTGGTTGATGGAAGAATGTCTACACCAAAATTGAAGAATGGATACATCATTCTTTGTGAGATCGCAGATATAATTTCTACTGAGTAGTACATGATACATGATGAGAACCTTGAGTTATCTTGAGTTGCTACAGTACAAATATAGTGCTGATATCTAAATCAATGTTCATGACATCGGTTGAGTTCAAAGTGTTGAAGGTTCAACTTGAGAAATTTCTTGATAGAGGATTGACCCAGCTTAGTATATCTGCGTGGGGTGTATCTGTATTGATTGGCATGAAGAGATATGGTACTTTGCGATTTCATATTGAATGCAAAGAGTTCAACTAGGTGACTATAATGAACCAGTACTTGTTATCGTGTATGGATGGATTATTTGATCCCTGAAGTTAATCAGTAGTCTATTCAGTGTTTGATTGATAAATGGCTACCATTATTTGGAAAGTCAACTATGAGGATATACTGAAAACATCTTCTCATATCAGGTATGCTCGTTATGAATTCGTGATTATGCTATTTTGATTGATATATGATCTAGCAGTATTGATCTTCAAACCATAATTTGATTTCTTTGCGATGAATTGATTAATGACCTATTGGTGTATATAAAGTCGTAGGCTAAGAATTGATTGTATTGAAATTTCTCGAGAGAAACAATTGTTTCCAAAAACTAGTAAGAGATAGAGGATCTATTACCTTGAAGTGGATGCCTGAAGTAAGTATCTTTGTTGACCTATACAAGTGGAAACAACCGAGGTACGATTATTCTTGAGATTTTCTTGATCTTGTTAGAGATTCATTAATGAATTTCGAAGGTAGCTCTATTATTAACTATTTGAGACAGAAAGATACACTTTCTGATGGATTGATAAACGTGAAGCCAATTTTTAAATATTGAAATGATGGATGACCATAACTTCAGTATTTGACCTTGCCTAGTGGATTCGACTAATATGATGGTTATTTGGAGGATATGACCAGTGTTACTATTTTTTTGTGTATGTGTCAAGATTCACCAATATAGTGGATATGATAAATTCATTATGCATAGTGAATCTCAAACAAGAGATAAAACGTGTGTTAATTC
This sequence comes from Campanula takesimana, assembly GCA_026119855.1. Lineage (NCBI taxonomy): Eukaryota > Viridiplantae > Streptophyta > Magnoliopsida > Asterales > Campanulaceae > Campanula > Campanula takesimana. The sequence goes on along the minus strand of JAOWBW010000661.1, from coordinate 649,701 downwards.
AAAATGGTAACGTACTTGTATATGCTTCGAGGAGATTGAATTTTTATGAATAGAATAATTCAACTCATGACTTGAAACTGATTGTGATCCTACGGCTATTGTATTAGCGGATTCATTGAACATAAAGACTTGTATTTCATGATTGATGGTACTGAATGGGAGAAAATTTCTAAGTATTCAACTAAATCCTTGAATTGCGATTATTTGAAAGCAGAATATCAGAGATCGTTTGATTTGTTATAATCCTTCGAGATTTGTTAATATATGAATATATTGCGATGGATTTCCTGGAAGGATTATCATTTAATAGATATGTCCCGATGATATTGGTTATATTGGATTGATTAATCAAATCTGCTTGACTTTATGTGTTGTGATGTTATGATCGATACATCTTGATTACATGGGATACCTGTGGATATAATATATGACAATGATTCTTGTTCTACATCTTGTTCTACATCTTGTTCTACACCTTGTTTTACATCTTGATTGTGATAATTTTTCTGAGCACTCTGGTTAGTTAACCGAGGTTGCTTCTTGATCATATATTGCGAGCATGTGAAGTGGATTTCCTGGTGGCTATTGTATGAACTTGCTATTTAGTGGAAATTCCATCACCCGAATTACTTTGTATATGGGTAACTGCTTGTATGGATACTTGATTCTAAAGGAAATGTCTTGAGCACGAATGCTTCTTGTAACAGTTTCATGGGAAAGTCTCAGTATCGAGAAGGTTATGTGAGAATTATACTCGCAAGTAATTGATAATATGGTGTGGTATACCATATTCTTGCTATTCTTGAGTTCTATTTGTTATTTATATGTGTTATAATTTCGACCAGTAAAATTCGAGGACGAATTTTCTTTAAGGAGGAGAGGATGTAACGCCCGTCCTAATTCCTGTTAAATTCTTGACTTGCATAATTATATGCTATTTTATTTGAGTTAATTATTTAACTAATTGAGCAAGTTTAGGTCCTAATTATTTAAGTTAAAACATTATGGTCATTTGTGAAAAATAATGTTTAGGGGCTAAAATGCTTAAAGTGAAACTTGAAGGGCTTTTTTGTCAAAAATAAAACTTGGAGGGCCTAGTTGCAATTTCTTGAAAGTTGTAAGGATAACTTTGGTTGCCTCCTTCTCAGAATCACTTTCCTCATTTCTCTCGTACGTTCTCTCTCTGTCTCGTAAAGAAAGTTAGGGTTTACCCTATTCTCGACTCCTCTCGCTTAATTATGCCTCTGTTCGAAAATCCGACTTCGCATAAATGATCAGGGCGGTGAGTAGAGCATTTCCTGCCGAACAGAAATTAGTTTGGGTGAATTTGATTTCGGACTAGGTAAGTCACTAGCTCCCCCTTACTTATAATAACATGCCTATATGTTTTTCTTGGTACTTGTGCTAGTTAATTTCGTGATTTGAATGAATTTTGTGATACTTGTAAAATTGGTACGAAGGGAGTATTGTTCTACCTAAATACTTAAATGGGTTTGTAAGTTTTAAGAAAATTATACTCCTACTCGTGAGACGGTAAAATATTAACTTGATTTAAATATTATTAGAAAAATTGTACCATTATTTGTGGTACGGTGAAATGAATGGAAGTATCCCTAAATGAGTATATTAGTATATAAGAAAATTATATTTATACTTTTGGGACGGTGAAATATTTAAATGGAATAAAAGGAAAATTATTCTATTATTTGTGGGACGGTAAAAAGAAATGAAATAAACTTGAAAGTAATGTTTTGAACTTGTTTGTATGTCTTGGGTATTGCCTAAGTATTAGTAAAAGTATACTCCTACGCTTGGGACGGAGAATTATTCAACCTGGAAAAGAAATGAGCATTGGCCGGAAATGTGCTGTGTGCGACCGCACAATATTTCCTGGGCGACCGCCCATCTTTCTGGAATGTTTTTCAAAGGAACCACCTGCTAGTGTGCGGCCGCCCGGTCCATTTTGAGCGCCCGCCCGGGTGCCCTGAAAAATAAAAAGTTTGTTTAAAGTTTGTATAAGTTGGAAGTAACCCTAGTTAAGGTATATAGCCTTAATATAAGATGTCCTAGCAAGTGTTGTGACACCTTAGGGGCATCAGAACTTGGTCTTGAACATGATTACTCATTAAATTAAAATGAGAACTTGAATATCAAAGTAAGAACTCTTTTAATTATCTTGAAAGTGCTAAGAACAAGCACTAATGTGTTATATGTGTCTTGAAATCAATGTTTGTGTACCCTAAGGACACTAGAACAATGTCTTGAGCTTGAACATCCATAGTATAGGATTAAGAACTTGTAAGTATGAGATGTATAACTCATCTACTTAGCTTGAACTTGAAGTATAAGACAATTAAATCTTGTACATGACTTGAACATCCAAAGATTGGAATAATAACTTGAGTATAAGATAATTAATTCTTGTACATGTCCTGAACATCCAAATAATTGGATTAAGAACTTGAATGTAAGATGATAAAATCTTGTAAATGACTTGAAACCAATACGTGTGTATGGTAATGAACTTGAAAGTGCTATGAACAAGCACTAACGTGTTAGAACTATTCTTGATGTGTATGTGCAAATCTTGCATATAGCTACTTGATAGAATATGGCTTCTTGACTACTTGATACTTGGTATTAATAACCAAAGAGTTAGAATGTGGAACTAGATATAGAATGAATAACTCTAAGACATACTTGAATCTAATACGTGTGTATTGAAAGTGCTATGAACAAGCACTAATGTGCTAGTAATTGGTTTAATCGTGTATATACTCAATGAAGTATATAAAGTATAAAGAAAATATCCTGTTCTTGAGTTGAGTTCCTAAAGAAATAGGGGCTAGTGTAATATGAAGATAATTCATAAAACAATGATTATAGAACACAATATGTGTTGGAAAATGTATTCGATTATTAACAATATATATACGCGAGGTATGATTGTGACTAGGTACAATACGACCTATTCGACTACGTGCTTAGAGTCTAAGATGTTGGGCTCTACTTGGAAGTAAGGGTATCGTGATAGACACATTAGTGTGTTAAAGGTTATATGAATATGTACGTGCAAATATTTCATATGACAAAGTGACATAGAATGACATACCCTACTACTTGGTTGGGGTCTGTTATTAATAGACTCTAATTTGGATTGATTGTGTACGTGGACACATTATGTGCCATTGTTATACTGATTTGTATTTGCAAATATAGCATACGTGTACTTGTATTTGGTGAGCACATGATTACATGGTTCCTGAAGAGCTAGTCCACTACTTTTGGACTTAGTTCTATACTCTTGTAGTTCAAGTAAACATCTACTTGTGCATTCTTGTGTGAGTCCAGCTGGTCACCTTGCTTGCTCGGAGATGTATAGGTTCACGCTTATCATGAGGCTGGGGCCAAAGTGATAATTGGGTGCCTATATATCTGCGCTTGACCCCTTACTACAGGCCATAGTAAGGGCATAGCTTCCTTTATTAGAGAAATACGCCTGATAAAAGTGAATGCTAAACTCGTGAACACCTCGTGAATCTTGTTCTTGTGAGTGATACTGGTTACCGGGTCCTCTCGTGTACTGCTCAGCATCAACTTGATTGATCGTGATTTGTCAACTGCAATAAGCAACGACAACAATGGTTTACTTGGGAGGAATAAGGTTGGAATATCCTTTGTAACGTGTTAATTTAGCCTTATGTGCTAGTTACTTGATGAGTTGGCTTAGCCTCTCATATACTTGTTACTTGATGACATCTTGAGCATGATTACTTGATAATGTTCTTGATTTGCATGATTACATGCTATGTACTTGTATCTAGTAACTTACTGAGATTTATCTCACCCCGTTCCTTGTTTATTTGTTTCCCCCCCAGGAAAGCAAGTGGTAATACGTTGTGAGGATCGACTTAGCAGGGGCCTACTTGGCAGGTTGTTCTTGTTGGGGATTGTTATCCTTTCCAGTTTTGGTGAGGACGATTTGGTATCAGTTGTTTAGACTCAGTATATTGGGTAGACTTGTATAGTTCTTATAATGCCAGCTTATGTGCTAGGCATGTTTTTCGCTGTGTACAACCATTTGGTTTAAATTTCTTGGTATAGAACTCGTTGTGAGCTATCTTAGCTCGTTTCTCTTGAGTATATATGATGTCAGTTTGATATAAGCAGATGTCATTCAGTTTCTCATTTCTTGTTAGTCACGCGCACCAGGTTCGAGGTTCTATTAGGGAATCCCGGGACTTGGGGGCGTGTCACAATCAATTGCTTGAAGTAGACTGGTCTCCGCATCTAGCCTAGCAGACTGTGCATCCAGTTGCTCTTGAATCTTAGCTTGCGCAGTGACCACTTGAAAGTACTGGGTTTGCGCAGCAAATTGATTAGCCTGGATAGTTTGGAGCATGGCCATAATTTGGCGCATGTCCGTTGTAGAACTTGAGGGATCGGAGGGAGCAGCAACTGGAGGCACTTCTTGAATGATTGGAGAAGTATGTGAAGCCGCAGTTGGTTGAACAAGAGTAGCAGTAGCAGCAGCAGCAGGAGTAGCTTGCGTATTCTCTGGAGAGTGATGCGCAGGAATGGGAGAATGATGGACATCAAAGTCTTCTGAGCTTGAGTCCTCATCAGCATCTTCTACTATCTGCGCATCCTCATACACAGTAGGATCCGGCGCATTATGAGCAAGACCTTCACCATCAATAAAGACTGGTGGGGCCTGCTGTGCAATATTCCTTTGCGCAACTGCAGCAAGTGTTGCATCCCTTGCAATATCACGCGCAGACTTTTCAGTGCGCGAAGGAGAAGTCCGTGGAGGGTCTGATTCAACATCAGATAAGTCTTTCATTGAGCGCTTTGTGGTGCGTTTCTTCGTTGCAACCTTCTTGACCCTGCGCGTTGGAGTGACCTTCTTTGCAGATAGTGGGATCTCATCCTCACTTAAAGTATCCTTGCGCGTCTCCTTGGCAGATCCCTTCTGCTTCTCCCCCTGAGATTGTGCAACCTTAGAGGTTCCAATAGATTTGGAAGGGCTAATGAGAGGATCATTTGCAGCACCTTTAAATATATCTTCCTCTTGAGGCGCAGGAGGAGTAGATGCGCGCTTGGACTTAGGCGCAGGAGGAGGGGGCGCAGGATCATCATCTTGTACTTGGATGTCTTCATCAGACTCATCCAGTAGGGTTCTTGTTTCCTTTGTCTTTTTCTTCTTTTTCTTGTCTTTCTTCTCAACAGGCGCAGCAGCCTTAGCTTTCCCTTTTTCTTCAGGCGCAGGAGCCTTGGCCTTCTTAGATTTCTTAGGAGGCTCAGGGTCAGCAGAAGCCTTGCTCTTGGGAGCAGGCGCCCTAGGCTCTTTGATAGATATTCCAGGCGCAGCAGTAGATTTGCTGGCCTTCTTCTTCTTGCGCGAAGGCGCATCAGCAGCTAAACCCTGGCCTTTTTGCTTATCACCCACCTTGTTCTGAACAGGCTCATAGAAGGACTCATCTTCAGATTCTGACTCAGTTGCAGAGGCTTCCTTGAGCTCACTATCAGAAACTAGAGGAGAGTCTTGATTGTCGGGGTGAATGTCTTCAAATACTTCAACTGGATCCGCAGCCCAGTACATGCAGTAGTCATAGTTGTTGACTTCACGGCGAAAATTCTGAAGAAATACGCGTGAATACGTGCGCGTGGAAGTCACATCAACTTTGAGAGATGGGTCCTCATCCACCAATTTGCGCACTTTGGGAAAGCGTATGAAGATGGCAGTGAGAATTCGGCAGTACGTTTTGTACTTGGGTGGCCTCTTGGTGTCTGCAGCTTTCTTCTTGTGTACCCTTACCCAGCGCACTAACTCATCATATATTATTTCAGCCTAACTCAATTGTTTCTTCTTATAGATAGCTGCGCAACACATCCACTGTTTGCTGATGAAAGTGGATTTGTTGTTGCCATTTTTGCAGTTTATGGTATCTCCAATCAGTGTACATAGATGGTACATCAACTCTCCAAACTCCTTCCTATCATGGTTGTTGTATTGGCCAACCAGAGTAGGAATCTTAATCAGCTTGCGCAACCTTATCTTGCACATCCTGTGATAACTTCTTCTTGTTGCACGCATGAAGACCCATGGTTTGTCTGATATGCGCATAATTGATCGTTACAGAAACCCCGCGTATAGAACTTTTGAGGCAGGGAACTGTGATGTCGTCATAGACCCTATCCACTTCTTCTGCGTTGCTGAAGAATTCGTCTATGTAGGAGGGAAGGATGAAAGACTGCCCTTTGGTGAATAGAGGCAAGATTCCAGAGGTGTCCATAATCTCCAACATATATCGACCAAGGGCATCATGGCGCAAGTCTTCCGCGTCAAGTTCCCATCCAAGGATAAAATAGTTAAGATTCTGAGATCCACGTGGCATGCGCATGATGTTTGTGCAGCTCTAATATGCGCAGAGTTTCTTAGAAAAACTCAAAAACGATTTGCCTTATGCGCAATATCAAGTGCGTATGGAATGCGCAGCGCATGAGGCATCTAACTTAGAAATTTCAAAAAGACTCAAAAGCATTAGTATTGACAAATTTTATGGACAAAATTTAGCTGAGTTCAAGCATACCCATTTCACCTCTAAAAAAGATGAACCTTTTAGCATCAAGTGCTTTTGTAAGAATATCAGCGATTTGATAGTCGGTTCCCACGTGTTCTAAATAAATATTTCTTTTCTCCACGTGGTCTTTGAGGAAGTGATACTTGATGTCAATGTGCTTAGTCTTGGAGTGCATGACAGGATTTTCAAAAACCGTAATGGTTGATGTATTGTCGCAGTAGATGGGACAATTTTTTTCTTTGATATTAAAGTCCACCAGTTGCTGCTTCATCCACAGAATCTGACAGCAACAGTTTCCAGCAACAATATATTCTGCTTCTGTAGTTGAGACAGAAACTGCAGCTTGTTTTTTACTAGACCATGACACAAGTCGATATCCGAGGAAATGACAAGTGCCGCTTGTGCTTTTCCTGTCAATGGTGCACGCTGCATAGTCCGCATCTGAATAACCTACAAGTTTAAAATTCGAATCTTTGGTGTACCAAAGTCCAAGGTTAACAGTGCCGGAGAGATATCTTATAATACGTTTCACAGCAATTAGGTGCGCTTCTCTAGGATCAGATTGATAACGCGCACAGACACAAACACTAAACATAATATCTGGCCTACTTGCAGTAAGATAAAGGAGAGAGCCAATCATACCTCGATATAAAGTTTGATCAACTTTCTTACCTTTCAAGTCTTTGTCGAGTTTGTTGCCGGTAGCCATTGGAGTATCATATGGTTTAGCATTATCTAGTCCAAATTTCTTGATTAGATCCCTTGTGTCCTTTGCTTGGTTGATAAATATGCCTTCATCCATTTGCTTGATTTGAAGCCCGAGGAAGAATGTGAGTTCTCCCATCATGCTCATCTCAAACTTGATTTTCATTAGTTTCTCAAAGCGCTTGCATAACAATTCATTAGTAGAACAAAAAATAATATCATCGACATAAATTTGAACAAGTAATTTATGATCATTATGTTTGGCAATGAAAAGAGTAGTATCGATTTTACCGCGAGTGAAGCCTTTCTCGATGAGAAACTTGGATAGAGTATCATACCATGCTCTTGGTGCTTGCTTTAGCCCATACAAAGCTTTTTGGAGTTTGTAGACATGATTTGGAAATTGTGAATCTTCAAATCCAGGTGGTTGAGCTTCGTAGACTTGTTCTTGGATTTCTCCATTCAGAAACGCGCTCTTGACATCCATTTGATATAACTTGAAGTTCTTGTGAGCAGCGTAAGCTAGGAAAATCCTTATAGCTTCAAGTCTTGCTACGGGCGCAAAAGTTTCATCGTAGTCGATTCCTTCCTCTTGCCTATAGCCTTGCGCAACCAATCTTGCTTTGTTTCTTGTGATGGTTCCATTCTCGTCCATCTTGTTTCTGAACACCCACTTTGTACCAATCACTCTTTGATCATTTGGTCTTGGAACAAGAGTCCAAACCTTACATCGTTCAAACTGATTGAGTTCTTCTTGTATTGCAACAACCCAATTTGGATCTTGGAGCGATTCATCAGCCTTCTTCGGTTCAATTTGAGAGATAAAAGCAGTGTAAGCATCAAAGTTTGTAGCTCTCCTTGTACGAACCCCAACATGAAGATCACCAATAATATTTGTGATTGGGTGATCTCTAACTTCACGAATTTCAGGAGGTTAGTTAGGTTGAGTCGTAGTAACTTGATGGTCTTCAATTGGCACATCTTCACCAGCATCAAAGTCATTAAAGTTAGGGGGTTGAACTGGTTCAGAATTGAAAGAGTGAGTGACACCAGGCGCAGTATTAGAATGATGCGCATTAGTAGAATCTTCAGGCGCATTGTTTGGTGCAACTGAAGCTTCACTTGGTGCGCTATTGATAAAGCTTTGCGCAACTGATGTAGATGGATTTCCTTGTGTTGATAAATTCTGATCTTGTGTATGCGCAGTTGGAATGTGCGCACCTGTCTCAATAGACTCAACAGAATCATCAGCAACATTAGGAGCCAAATGTGGATCAAGGAGAGAATGTTCATCAAATGTAACATGTACAGATTCAACTATCACTAATGTAGATCTATTGAAAACACGAAAAGCTTTAGAATGTTTAGCATACCCAACAAAAATACCTTCGTCCGCTTTGGCATCGAATTTACCTCTATGTTCTTTTCCGTTGTAGAGGATATAGCATTTACAGCCAAAGATTTTGAAGAAAACAATGTTGGGAGTTCTACCACGCCATAGTTCATAAGGGGTCTTGTTATGGCGCTTGTTGATGAGGGATCGATTTTGAGTAAAGCATGCAGTATTGATAGCTTCTTCCCAAAAGTACTTAGGCAATTTAGCTTCTGCTATCATCGTCTTCCCTGCTTCTATCAATGTTCTGTTCTTCCTTTCCACAACACCATTTTGCTGTGGAACACCAGCGGTTGAAAAGTTGTGATCTATCCCATGATCGTCGCAATATCAAGCAACACCGTTGTTTTTGAATTCCGTTCCATTGTCGGATCGAACACTAACGATGTCATCTTCTTTTTGGGTTTGGAGCAGTCTGAATAGAGTGGTGAGAATGTCATAACAATTGTCTTTAGAGATCATCATTTCCACCCATGTATATCTTGAATAATCATCTACCACAACCAAAGTATATTTATTTCTTTTAATGCTCGCAGTGGTAACTGGTCCAAATAGATCAATGTGCAGCAGTTGCAAACATTTTGAAGTTGAGGGACGTGTCTTGCTGGAGAAAGACTGCTTTGATTGTTTGCCTAGTTGACAAGCTGCGCATTTGTTGTCACGATGATCAGCAACCTTGGGAAGTCCTTTGACAAGATTATCCCTGCTGAGTTTTGATAGACATTTAAAGTTCAAGTGACTCATGCGCTTGTGCCATATCCAACTATTTTCGCTCACACTTTTCGCTACAAAACAAAGATTAGTACTAGAGTTCATACTATGGAAATCAATAATATAAATATTTGTCTTACGATATCCCGTGAGTAGTATAGCTCCAGTTTTTCCATTCTTGATAAGACATTGCGTTGAAGTGAAATGGCATTCTAATCCTTTGTCGCAAAATTGAGATATGGATAATAAGTTGTGCTTGAGTCTTTCGACGAGAGAGACTCTTTCAATGCACACTTTGTCTTTCTTGAGCTTTCCATATGCAAAAACTTGACCTTTGTTATTATCACCAAATGTTACTGAGGGACCTCTTTCTTCATGAACATCTTCAAGTAAGGATTCATCTCCAGTCATGTGTCGTGAGCACCCACTATCGAGAATCCATTCATACGTTCTAGATTTAGAAGATCCAGCCATGAAGCAAAGAACCTGAAATATAGACATTTAAGCAGGTCCCCTTTATTCCTTTTTGGGTCCTAGAGTTAGCAACTTTTGACGACCCACTCTTGCTTGACCTTAGGATTTTTAAGTCCTTTGGCATTGGGAGTGAATCTCAAAAGGCATTCCACGGCCTTGTGTCCAGAACAATTACAAATTGAACAATGATGAAAGCCACCAATCACATGAGTTTTTACAGGCTCTTTACTTTTCTTTGGGATAGCATTCTTCTTTGGGTCAGATGAGCCAGCCTTAACAAAATCTTTCTTTTGAAAATTTGGAGCGCTTTTTCTAGTAGGGCGCATAGGGCTAGGATGCGCATGGCGATGAGGCGCATGGCTCCCAGGCGCATAGTGCGCACTAGTAGAAGGAGCGCGCTTTGTTTCAAGAATGATTTTGCTAGGAGATGGTTCATCTGTAGCTACTTCCTTCTCCTTAGCTTTCCCAAATTGTTTCGTTGGGTAGACATAATGGAATGTTTGTCTCTTGACTTTTTCCTGTCCTTTACCCATTGAAATAGAATGTTTTTCTTTGGGAATTTCATGAGTTTGCTGAGGTGTAAATTCGCTGTCTCTTTCAGCGCAGACCTCACACTTAAAGTTGTCACTAGTTGATGAGAATCCCAAGCCACTTTTATCACCACAGGCTTTTTGGGACTCAAAGATACTTTCCATAGTGACACGAGAATTGGACTACTCATTTGTAATCTTTTGAAGATCAGTAATTTGAGCAACTAATTCATCGTTTTGAACTTTAAGTAATGAGTTATGTTCCGTTAGAAAAGTGTTTTTAACAGTAAGAGGAGTCATGCTCTGTATCTGCTCCTTAAGGAGGGTGAGTTCAGATTTTAGAAGAGATTTCTCGGTCTTAAGCTGGGAAATTTCATCACATGATAGTGCTAAAGCTTCCTTCATTTTGCCAAATTTACTTATTACCTTTTCAGCTTCTGAGAACAATTTCTCTTGCTTGGCAATATCCTCATCATGAGAGATTACAGAGATTGGTTCAACTTGAGGTCTGATGTAGTTGCCTTTTCTGAGCTCGCTTCGTGCGCTCAGATCACATCTAGAAAATAACAATCCACCATCGCTTTGAGTTGGAGTAATAAAACCTTGTTCAACAAGCTCGCTGATGGTTGGCCCTTTCTTCTTTTTCACTTCTTGAAAACCTGCTGATTTCTTGATAGGTTTATTCACGACATTCATATCAGGAATATCCTTTGAGCAGTCATCATCGGAATCATAAGTATCGACTTCATCATCATTTGCCATCAAGCACACGAGCCCATCATCAGAATCTTCATCGCTCTCTTCAGAGTCTGTTTCGATCCAGGTGTTGTGCTCATTTGCTGGTGATTCTTCTTCAGCAATCATTCCCTTGTGACGATTGGGTTTGGGAGAGAATTTGGGAGTATTGCTGCTCTTCTTCTGCATATATTCAAACTTGGGAATTGGGCAGCTTGAGGCAAAGTGTCCTGGTTTCCTGCAATTAAAACATACAAGGTCTTCTTTCCTTTTTGAGTCGCTGCTCCTTGTGAACTTTGGAGGAGCTCTGCTTGTAGATCCTTGAAATTTGCTGGAGGAGTTGGGTTTTGAGAACTTTCTGAACTTCTGAAATTTATTCACAAATAAAGCGAAGTCTTCGTCATCCATATCTAATAGCTCAGAGGTAGAAATTTTGGGGTTGGAACTTTTCTCAACTTGAACTTGAACTTGCGCAGACGCTTCTTCTCTGTGCGCCACCATTGCAATGGACTTAGATTTTCCTTCAGTTTCACTGATGCGCTGAAGTTTGAGTTCATAAACTTTGAGATTTGCGTAAAGATTTCTAAGTGTCCAAACATCCAAAGTTCCAGCGTCTTCAAGGGCGCTAGATTTATGTAGGTATCTCGATCCAAAAGCAGCAAGGAAATTTGTATTTAATTCCTTATTAGAGAACTTCTTTCCAAGTGAAATACATAGATTAATAATTTCACAATATCGTTCATAAGTCTGTCTAAGAGTTTCACCCGGGAGTTGTGAGAAATTGTTGAATCTCTTTTGCACTTCATATCTCTTGTTCTCCTTACAGACTGTGTATCCTTCAATATGTTCTTCAATAGAATCCCATAATTCGTTGGCTGTAGCACAATGCATGACTTAGTGTTTCATAGCCGTGCTTAGAGTGCTGAGTAGAATGTTTCTAGCTTTCCCATCATTTGCAACTCTTCTAGTTTCTTCTTCATTCCATTCTTCCTTTGGTTTCAGAATAGATGGTTGAGCAGCGTTGGTGCGTGGATTAGGATTCGCCTTCATTGGAATATAAGGTCCATAAACTATGGTGTCATGTAGCCTTTCATCAATTGAGTTGAGATGTGTCAGGATGCTGAATTTCCACACGTCGAAATGATCTTCATCAAAGACTGGAACATGTGTATAGTTAGCAGTTGCCATAGGTTTTGTGTTTGCCATATCGAATCGGCACCCAAGCTGTTAAGCTTGAAAAATAGAAATGTTTTATAAAGGTGTTTGCTCTGATACCACTTGTTGGTCCCAGAAGGGCAACAAGGGTATGAAAAATGCTAGGGGGGGGTGAATAGCGTTTTAAAATTCTTTTTTGCAAATCAATGGCAAATGCGCACGCATTTGGCTAAGTATAGCGCGCAACAAGAGTGTGAAATGCACAGCGGAAGTTTAAAGCAATCACTTATGCGCAGGTAGATGCGCAGAAGTGTAAAACGCACGCGCTAAGGTTTAGGCTTAAAGAGGGGCGCAAAATGATTCTAAGGCAGAAAGCACACAAACACAATTCGAACAATGCAATACAATCTACAAAGATCAAACAAAGCAATATATCAGAAAATCTTAAATGTAAAATGTAAAGCAGAATATAAAGACAAGCTATTTGGAGAGGTTCGATCGGGAAAAGATCTACGTCCTCTACCAAGATGGTTAGTCTTGGATTTCTAATGGAGATCTTATTATATGAGAGAGTTACACGTTACAACGATGTAGAACAAACTAACTCAAAAATCTATAATCTATGAAAGAACAAATCCTAGACAATAACCGGTGTTTCTCTATAAGTATGATCGATAAGATCGAAACTTCAAGAGGTGTGTGTGTGTCAGAATTCTGGGCTCTATAAATCTGTAAGATGGAGAGCACAAGAAATTCTGGTGTTACAAAGGCTTTTAGGATCTGGGCTTGGATTGAGTATGAAGGTATGAAGGTTGTTCTTGGGAATTCTGGAAATGAGCAAGCAATCTTCAAATCTTCAAAGTTTGTTTCTCTTTGGAAGCAAAAACTCAAGCAACTTTGAAAATGAGGATGAGCATGCTATATATAGCTGAGCTCCAAGAACTAGCCGTTGGGGAGCAGAGCAAGGACAATGTGCTGTCGCAATGTGATTGGTGCGCAGCTGTCCTTTATAGCCGTTGGAGACAGAGCAAGTTGACAGATTTCAAAAATCTTCTAGAAGGGTGACAGCTGTCTTCAATTTGAATTTCAAATATGAGGCGCGTCTCCATCTACGTGTATGCTGAGTGTGCACGTTTTGTCGTTTGTCCATATCAGTACTTTGACTCATTCCAAAAAGCGTAGCTTGTCATGACGCTTTCCAAGCTAATAAAAGGTGAGGTCAGAAACAAGATAATTAACTAAGGCAGAACTGCATGCGCATGAGAGCCATGCGTATTGAGTGCGCAGATGGTGCGCTGCGCATGGGAGTCATGCACATCCCATTCAGTTAGTTTCACTTGAGACCTAATATCCAAAGCTTCAGCCCTAAACACTAAGCCTAGTCTATAGAGAGGATTTAGCTAAAAAATGAAGTTATAAAACTTCTTACATAGGGTCCTAAAGTCCTTAAAATAAACTTAGGTGATGGTATCAATCAATTCTAACATAAGTAGGAGTGTTAAGTAATAAGCATACCCAACAGGGTCTTTGTGTTATGTGCATTACTCTAGGAGAGACAATGACAAGTTTTCTACTGGTAGTAGGATATGCGTTTTCTTAGGGTACCTATATGGGAAGAAAGGTTGGTTGGTATATGATCTTGATGAACATAAGACACTTGTTTTACTGGACGTTGTATTTGTTGACAAGGAGTTTCCCTTTGATAGCATACAGACTGATCCAGCCCAGACCTACATGGATTCCGACATATTCCTTTGTCTCACAATAGACACTTATGAAGAAGAAAACATGGGGTATTTGCTCATGTGCCTGAACAGTTGACTGCACCAGTGGCTACACAACAGGCTGCTCAAATGGCATAAAGTGATGAGAATGGTATGGCTGCTTATGAAGAAGACATTATTGGGGTAACTGAACCAGTGGTTACACACCAGACTTATCAAATAACAGACAGAGATGGGAATGATGTGACTGCTTCTATGTCTGGCCAGTTACCTGGACAATTGCCTGAACGAGTGCCTGAACAGGTGCCTGCACAACAAGAAAAGCTGCTTGCAGATGTTAATCAGCCTGCAGAAATTGAAAACCTGGGTCGGGGACGGTGTGCTAGGGTGCCTTCCACACGGTATTCATCAACATACTATGTGTTAACTACTCAAGCAAGCCCCTCGTCACGTTCACCCTCTCAACACAAATCTTCAGGTACTCGTTATTCCTTATCACACTTGGTCAATTGCACTAAATTTTCTGCTGCACATCATTGTTTTTTGGCTACCATTGATTCAGGAGTTGAGCCAAAGCATTTTGGAAAAGCAGTCAAATTTTCGAAGTGGCGTGAGGCTATGAATAAAGAGCTTGATGCTCTTGACCAGAATGGTACGTGGGAGTTGGTCGACACTCTTATTGACAAGAAGATAATTGGAAACAAATGGGTGTTCAAGATAAAATACAACTCAGATGGGACAGTTGAACGGTATAAGGTTTGGTGATCTTAGGAAATCGTCAGTTTGAAGGAGTAGACTTCAAGGAAACATTTGCACCCACAATTAAGTTTGTTACCGTTCGAGTTTTTCTCTCTATTGCTGCTGTTCTTGGATGGGAGCTTCATCAAATGGATGTTCACAACGCCTTTCTACACGGCGACCTAAGCGAGGTTGTTTACATGAAGCTTCCATTGGGACATCGTGCTGCATCTTCCGGAAAGGTTTGTAAACTCAAGAAATCATTATATGGCCTACGACAAGCACCTCGTTGTTGGTTTGCAAAACTTTCCTTGGCATTGAAGGAATATGGGTTTACTCAATCGTGCTCCGATTATTCTTTTTTCTCTCTCAAGACTTCCGCTGCTGAAATTCATGTCTTTGTGTATGTCGATGATTTAGTTATTGGGGGTAATGACTCGGATGCTATTTGTTGCTTCAAAGCATATCTTGGTCAATGTTTTCACATGAAAGATATTGGTCGTCTTAAATACTTCTTGGGACTTGAGGTTACAAAACCTCCAAATGGCATCTTTCTTTCTCAACAAAAGTATACACTTGATATCCTCTTAGAAACGGGTCTTCTTGGTTCCCGTCCAACAACCATGCGGTCCACGCCTATTGAGCAGAATCACAGTTTGGCTTTGTCTAAAGATGCTGCTTTGCGTAATCTGGAGCCTTATCGACGCCTAGTGGGGCGTCTCATCTATTTCACTATCACGCGACCGGAACTCTCCTATAGTATGCACACTTTTGCACAATTTATGACTAGTCCAAAGATTGCCCATTGGACTGGTGCTTTACGAGTTGTACGGTATCTCAAAGCACATCCTTGGCAAGGTATTTTGTTGAAAGCAAATTCTGAGCTTCGTCTTCGAGCCTATTGTGATTCCTATTGGGCTAGGTGTCCCCTTACACGGCGATCTATGACTGCTTATTTTGTCTTTCCTGGTGATTCTCCAATTTCATGGAAGACAAAGAAGCAGACGACTATTTCTCGTTCTTCGGCTGAAGCGGAATATCGTTGTATGGCCAATGCCACTTATGAGCACAAATGGCTTCGTAGTCTACTCAGTTCATTTGGAGTTCAATATAAGGGTCCTATGCTTCTTCTCCGTGATAGCCAATCAGCATTGCATTTGGCTCAGAATCCTGTCCACCATAAGCGAACAAAACTTATTGAAGTTGACTGTCATCTTGTTCTTGATGCTGTTTAGTCAGGAGTCATCACAACTGGCTACGTTTACACGACTGCACAACTGGCTGACTTCTTACAAAAGCGTTGGGCAGTCGTCAGTTTCTTCATCGGTTAGGCAAGTTGGGTGTGTGTGATCTGCACTCTCCAACTTGAGGGGGGAGGGTGTTGAGATATGGCCGGATCCGTGATTGAGATATTGCCGGATCTTGTCAATATCTCCTCTTCTTATGTATATATCGTTCCCTCTTTATGTTTATTATCCTTTCCTTATTAGTTGGTGTAAAATAGGTAGGGAATATTTTCTTGTTTAGATAGTTAACTCCTTCTCCAAGAAGGATACTTGTATATATTGATGTACACGAGTTTGATCAAAGAAAGAGAAATAGAATGAGTTTTCTCTCCTTCTCCTTCACGAAATCTGATTTCTAACTAGACAAATAAAAAAGGAACAAAAATGAAAATTAGCAAGCCTCAACTAAATAGAATGCTGTTAAGTTTACTTCTTTTCCTAATTTGGTACTAGTTCTTTGACATGTCCTAAGATGGTCGTTGAAATTAAAATGATCAATTATGAAAAGAAAATGATTTTAATGAATAATCGATTCCCAACTGAGATTGACTCTTACCTCCTTCGGTTGTCACTAATGTCCTTCAAATGCCTTGATAGTTCTAACTGTTTGCTTTCTAAATACTGCTTTGTTGCTTCCAAAACATTGCTTTCAGCATCAACCAGCAACTTCCGAGTCTGCAGTAATGTAATTAAGACGATTTGTTCATTCTCTTTTAACATACCATTAAGATGGCTAACTTGTTTGTCCAGTGAATCTGCATGCTCTTCATGCTTCTTGGTAAACCACCTACTCCGGGTAGCACCTTCCCCGGTTAATGACCACCAAGGGGTCGGCTCCCTCAACAACCTTGCCTCCCAGCCCGACTTTCTCAATACAGCTCCAAAATAATGGGGAATAAAAGTTTAGAACAGATATGAAAATGCTCATAGTATTGCTCAAGCATGTATCATGTATCATCTGTTCCTGTTACCTCAATGTCTTCTAATCAAATGTTCAATGTATTATTATTTCATCTACATGTCGAAGTTAATGATTGTTATAACTGTTGATTGACTTTGAGAAACATCAGTGTGTTTTGAATAGGCTTTTATATTCACTTTTATTCACATATCTATATGAGTAAAGAGCATTAACTTTCACAAGTGATTCTCTGTGAATGGATAAGTCCGCGTATGTAGATGTATGTCAGCATGTGCCTGAGTACTGTTCAGGTGATCCACTGTAAGTTTATTCCATTCTTTTTTAATCAAACTGACCAAAATAAATATTACCCATTTTATTTCATTAGACTTGAAACACAATATTCAAATCATCTGTCACATATACAGGAAGAGATTGAGTTATTTTTCTCCTCTCGTGCATGCCTTGAGGAAATTTAGGTGTTGTAATGACCACAACAGCAGAATGTTTGGTGGTAATGGAAACGGAAGGCAAAGAGCTGGCCTTTATTTGAGCCGTCAAATTTGCAATCAGCTACACCTACTGTGTGTTTCTTTGTCTTGCCGAAAAATACTGTCAGACATTTTCCAGTACTGTGTGAGAACCAGAATCTGAACTCTTGATGGTTCAAATGCTTGGGTGGGTTAATTGACTTCCAGTCTGCTTCAGCCAAACTTTCCAGCGACTTCAATGATCGAAGACTTACTTTGTCATGCTTGTCAACTGTCAGGTAATTTTGTCCCCCTGAGCATTTATCCATGTAGTTACTGAACCTGTGCTCCATTATGTGAGGGAGAGTTTTTGTCAGTTTAGGTACAAGGGGAATGTCACACTGACAATTTAAGCATATAAATTGTTCTTCTTCTATGTTTCCCATAGATTATTACTCCCTCTAGTTTGTCATGTTTTGACCTTTTTATGGTCAACATAAATTTTGACCTAGCATTTTACATGCATACCTACGGAAATTCCCTTTTGCTCCCTCAACCATCTTTGCAATTTTGATTCTTCTACCCAACATTTGGTTGAAACAATCTGTCCCCTTCAACAATCAAGTTAACTTACATTTCTCCTGTTATTGTATACCCGTACGAACCAAATCTTATAAGCAGTAGTCACTAGCGATGTTTTACCTAAACACTTGAGGGATATAATGGTAAAACAAATGTGTTTCATTTGGGCACATGATGATTTTTGATAGTCCAAAAGCTATTTTGTTGCAATTAGTAGTTGAGAGGGCAATTGAAGTTTTGAGGATAACTCAAGAGGGAGAAAAGTAGTCAGATATATATAGGAAGAATCTTCCTATCTGAATACTACCCCCATCCCAAAATGAATGTCCAAACAGATTTGAAATTTTCTCTTGATCTAGAAAAAATTTGAATTTTTTTTACACAATTCATTTTGGGACGATGGAATAATACTTTTGGTGTTGATATTACCTATGGAAGCCAGAAGCGGAACCAGTAGTAGATTGCCATCCATAATAAGCATTGTACACAGCAGATTCACCACCTTTGATATTGGGCACTGAATAAACACCTCTGTCTTTCGAGTCAACATAGTCAGACTGCAATGCACCCGTGATCAGGGAATTGTCGAATGCAGTCATGTGAGGATAGGATTCACTTGGGGGACATTTGGTTGTATCACATCTCGAGCATTGACTACATAACCTCTCACTCTTTAGCTTAGTCTCAGTATAAGCCTCACCCAAATAAAAATGAGTTACCACCAAGATTACTAGGCTGATTGAGAGGCTATATCTAGCCATGCTTCCTCCTCTTCTTCTTTTCTCTTTCTCCTTACCCCTCTTTAAATGGAATGGGTTTTAATATGATTTGCATGTGTATATACTGTTTCCTTGTTCTTGATTGTATCTAAATTGGTCCTTTATTTTATCATCTTCGACTAATGGAATTTGAGTTGTTGGTATTGTGCGGTTGGCATATATATATATATATATATGTGTGTGTGTGTGTGTGTGTGTGTTAAATTAGCTTACTTGAATAAGGTTAGTTTCTGGTTACTAAGACAACATTTTAGATGTTAACAATATTCTTGCTCCTTCTTAAATTTGTTGCCCTCTGTTAGAATAAAAACGATTGGCGATTTACCTTGTTTTATTTTTGTTCTACTTGTTTGATTCTTTCTATTGTCTTTCAACTTGCAGATATATTCTGCATCTTTGTTTAGAATTGAATCTAGCTTTTATCATGACAAAAACTGAAGAGATGTTGGCTGTCTTAATTTTTGCTCGAAACATTAGGGGGTCAAGTAAAGGATCACCTCCTACAAGTATGTATATTTTTCTTGTAATTGATGATCTACTTCCGTTTGTTGGATATACCTTGTGTTAAATTCGTACGTGCTGATTATTATTTTAGAAGAAAAACCTCGTAGAAAATCGTTTTTTTTTTTTTTAAAAGAAGTCTTAAACGCAGATTGGATTTTTATTTTTTATTTTTTTACGTGAAATGTTTGTGAGATGCCTCAGCCGTCCTATGAGGGTAATGTTAACAACTTGAAGACAGTTTTTCTTGGTGATTCAGACATGTTTATATACTTTGTTGAGAGTAAGTGCTCCCCAACCGACCACTCAGCAAAGATTCTGTGTTCTGATATACTCCCTCCATCCTCCAGACTTGAGATTTATTTCCATTATAGTCCGTCCCACTTCACTTGACACTCCTCAAAATGAAATGTTTTCTCTCACAACACCAATCAAATAACTATTTCTCCATATCATTCTCTCTCCTACTTTACCTTTTATACTTACAACATTTCCTCCCACCATTTCGCTCTCATACTTTTTCTTAGTTCTTGTGCCCACCATTTAGGTCTCAAGTGATGTGGGACGGAGGAAGTATACTGGTTGTGGTGGAGTTAAGGCTCCTTATACTGGTGCAAGTGCGCCCATTTGATCAAATTGGTTATCTGGTTTAGTGGGTAAAATGCTACTCTTGATCAAATTGGTTATCTGGTTTAGTGGGTAAAATGCTACTCTTGACCTTGTGGTTGTGGTTTTGAGTCATTTTTTTTTTTTAAATATTTATATTACCTTTGTCTTTTGTCTCAGAAAGTTAGTTCTTTTTTTTCGTTGTTATTACGAATGAACTTTGAGATACTTAAAGCGTAACCTAAATTATTGCTCAAAGTTCAATCCTAATAATAACGAAAGAAAGAAAGACTAACTTTCTGAGGGACAGAGGGAGTATAATTTTACATTTTTAAACTTTCTAGTGTGATTTGTGCATTCACTAAAAAAAAAGGTTAGAGAAGTCACTATTGTAATTAAACACAAATGAATGGTAATTTTCTTGGATTCGGTTAGCTTTAGGATTAGTGATATGAACAAAGTAGACTGACATAAGCAAATGTAGAGGGATTGTTGATGAGAACAAAGTAGACTGATGTTTCTTGTTCTCGATAACATGCAGAGTGTAACATAAGTGATGGTAAATTAGTAAAGGCAAGGGGGGCATGTGAGCTGCGTGTGAGAGAGATGATCGTCGTTGTGGCCGTCAGATTGCAGGAAGTAGCAACCAATCAAATTAGGGCCGTGCAGAATTTGAGCTAATCGATTCGGGCTGTTACACACACGTTGGTCGATGAGTTTGAAGTAATATAACATTGTTCTAGTAAAGCTTCTTATTTTTACCCATGTGGAATCTATAGGAACCTTAAAATTTTCACTTGATGTTATAAATTGGTTTGGTTTGATTTGGTTTTAAATGATGTTAACGATTTGGGTAAAATTTGATAGCGTGTGATTTAGTAAGATAATCACATTTGCAAAAGTTGGAGGTACCACTACTTTTCTACTTCTAAATACTCCCACGATATATAGATTGTGTGTTCTTGAATATACAAAAAAAAAAAAAAAAAAAAAAAATCAAATTTGCAAACCTTTTTAGTCAATGTTTTTTAGTTGGAGGGACCGAGGGAGTGCTTTTCTGATGTAGACATAAAACCAGAAACATTGTTAATAGGAGGGAGCTTATTTGTACCAGGTTGAAAACTGTAGAGTTTTTTTTTTTTTTTGTTGTAAAAGTGACACGCGTACTTTATGCAATATATCAATTTGACTCGCGTATGTACTTTGGAAACATCAAATGTGGGTTGCGTACACTTAATGTTTTGAAAATTTTGATACTACTTTTTTAACACCCGTTAAAAACCTAACGGGACATTCCATATAAGGAGTAAAAGTGTAAGGAATAAAACTTGAAGTGCTAAATTTAAAAATACCATCTAAACCTCTCTCTCAAATTTCCCGTCACTTCCATAACTTCCGGCGATCTCCATAAATTCCGGTCACCTCCATATTTTCCGGCCAAGTTCATCTTCTTCCCCAAATCTCTCCTTCTCCATAAACTATTTGTGTCCACCTCCAGAAGCTTTGCCTTATCAAGATAGCTATAGCCTATAGACTCCCATTCCAAACTATATCACACATTCTGCAAATTATGACATGGAAGTATGGAACAGTTAAATGAGAACAACACTACCACTGATTTATAAAAAGAAAAAGAGATAATAAAAAAAAAAAAGATGGGCTCTTGCATATTGTAAATGGTTTCCCCAATTCGTCCAAATCCCTAACCCCTCAACGCAATCACCCCATCTCCGTTCTCCCTTTCCCTCGCCGTCTCTCTCAAATCCCCGACATCTCTCAATCCATACCACCACCACTCAAGCTCTCCGTCTCCTGTCAAACTCCCGACACCCTTCTCCCTCAACCCTCCGGCCACTCGAATTAATTCACAGAGCCGGTCGAGCCCCCCTCCCTCCATTCTCTCCCAGGTCTCATAAATGGTGAAACCTCCTCCATCCGTCATCTCAGTCCCCAGAAAACAGTCGCCAGATTTCATCTAGTTCAACCCACTCGCAACGCCCCGGTCACTATCATGCAACAAAAATCAGGTCTGGGTATTTGTTTTTTGAAACCCAATTATGGGTTTTCCTTCTTCACTTCAGGTAATCGATTGAAACTTCATTGTGATACCCAGATCTGTTGTGTTTTGAGCTCTGATTTTGAGAGAGATAAAATTGTGTTTGCATTTGTTTTCTTGACCCGTTCTCGTCCCCGTTTTTGTTCCCTCCTCGGTTGTTGTGTTTCGTCGCTCACCGTCGCCGGCCCATCGTGCTCCACCGTCGCCACCGCCTAATGAAGTATGAAAACTTATAACCACCGTCCTTCTCTCTCCCCATTTCACCAACACAATCTCCTGTAGGGATGGCAATTTCGCCGAACCCGACCCGTTTCCGAGACATTCCGGCCCGGGACGGGCGGGTTTGGTAGTGAATTTTCTAAACCCGTCGGGTTCGGGTGTTTGGTCAAACCCGGCGGGTCCCGACCCGACCCGACTAGCACTATTACATGTGTTATTCCTATTCTGCCCTTAATACAAGCCATAATCACCTTCCAACCTGGAATATATAAGACCATTTTCACATATCTAGGGTTTCATACTTTCATTTACATATATATATATAAAAAAAAATAAAAAAAAATTGAGACGGGTCGGGTTCGGGCCGGTCGCGGGTTTACCATAATCGGGCCGGGCCGGGTTCGGTGCTAGTAGTGTTACCTCGGGTTCGGGTTTGGTAAAACCCGGCCCGTTGCCATCCCTCTCCTGCGGAAAAAAAGAAAATAGAGCATTAGATTCAATTTTTGTGTGTTTTGGTGTTTGCTATCGGGTGCATATGTGTGTGAGTTTCAATCTTGTGTGTGTTTGTGCGTGTGTGTAAATGGAGTGATTATTGAGAATTGGAAGAAGGAGACAGCCATTTGAATTTCAAAACATATCTCTGGAGCGTTGGTGGTATGGAATGTCCCGTTAAGTTTTTAACGGGGGTTAAAAAAGTGGTATCAAAATTTTCAAAGCATTAAGTACGCAACCCACATTTGATGTTTCTAAAGTACGCGAGTCAAATTGATATATTGCACAAAGTACGCATGTTACTTTTGCAAAAAACTCGAAAACTGTAGGTATAACATTGATGCAATGCAATTGGCACCGGAGTTTATGGCCTAACGTGATCACTTAAAGAATGCGCATCTTGAAAGAAGATTACTTTATTTTCATGACCTTTGCTTTATTTTCAAGACCTTTTGTGATTTTTATTTAGCTTGGAACTTCTTTACAGTTTTCAGCAGTTAATTTTATGTTAGCAGTTAACAGTAGGTTTCCAATATTTAAGGTTGTTCTATGCCTGGAGAAGAGGGACAATTATGAATATATTGTAGTTGTGATATTTTCTTCTCATGTTGCTCAATTTTCGGTATTCATCTTGAATCAACGAATTTTGGGGTATTAATTCTCGGTATTCTTTGAATCAACGAGTTTTAATCTTTATCTTTTGTTTATATTTTGTTTATACCTGCTTACGCTGCATCAGAGTGGTATTCAGAGCCACAGATCCACGATGCCGCCACGGAATAATGAGATCGGGCAACTACGTGCGCAGTTGGACGAGCAGCGTGAAGAGATGCGCGCGCAATTTGACCTTTTGATGCGACAGATGGCTGCCCTCCAACGTCCTACATCTGAGACTGAATCTGATCTTGACGATCAAAACCCTTTTGGTGCTCAACGTGGTGGTTCCCCTCCATCTGATCACCGTTGGGAAATTGGGTTCAAGGTTGACATTCCTGAATTCCATGGTGGTCTCCAGGCTGATAAGTTTTTGGACTGGTTGCACACAGTTTAAGAAATTCTTGAATTTAAGGCAGTCCCTAATCCCCGGCGTGTTCCTTTGATCACTATGCGTTTGCGTGGTCGTGCACAGGCATGGTGGCAACAGATCAAGGCTTCCAGAGTACGTTCTGGTAAGTCTAAAATTGTTGAGTGGGCGAAACTCAAAAAGCATATGCGATCTGCATTTTTGCCTTACAATTATGAACGTGACTTGTACCAGCGATTGCAGTTACTTCGTCAGGGCACCCGTTCAGTGGATGACTACACATCTGATTTCTATCATTTATTGGCGCGTACAGCGATTGCCGAGTCTCCTGTCCAGTTAGTTTCTCGTTATATTGGCGGATTGCGTGTTCAATTACAGGATGTCTTGAATATGTTTGATCCGTTAACTGTTTCGGAGGCCCATCAACGCGCATTGCAGACTGAGAAACAATTGGCTCGACGTGCGAATACAGGATTTCGACAGTCCCCTGCAAGTAGTTCTTCCAATCCACGACTCACAACCCAGGAACGGCAACCTTCTGTTCCACTTAATCGAGGTGCTGTTGGTTCTTCTGACCTGCGATGTTATAAGTGTGGTGAATTAGGTCATCGGCAGGTTGATTGTAGTAAAGGAAACCCGAAATCTCGAGGGTTATTGACTGCTGATATTGACCCTGGTCTAGACTCTCCGCCGATTTACGATACGTACAAGGCTGCACCAGTAGATGAAGAGCTTTTGGAGGGTGACGTAGGTCCATTATTGATGTTGCGTCGGACGTTTTTGAGTCCGCGCGCTCCAGATAAGGATTGGCGTCGTTTGGCTATTTTCCAGTCAACTTGTACGATCGGTGGCAAGGTATGTCAGTTTATTATTGATTCTGGTAGTTGTGAAAATGTGATATCTGAGGTTGCTGTTGCAAAATTGGGACTTTGTACGGAATTACATCCTAAGCCTTACAAGCTTGCTTGGCTTAACAAGGGTACCGATGTTACTATTTCTCATCGTGTTTTAGTTTCCTTTTCTATTGGGCCTACTTATTGTGATGAGATTTATTGTGACGTGGTTCCTATGGATGCTTGTCATATTTTATTGGGTCGTCCTTGGCATTTTGATCGAGATGTGATCCATAATGGTCGTTCTAATACGTATTCGTTTTTGTTTAATGGGAAAAAGATTGTGTTGCTTCGTAACAACCAGCATAGTACCTCTCATCGTGGTGATAATATCACGCTACTGTCTCGGGTTTCTTTTGAGTTTGCCATGGAAGAATACAAGAAAACTGGCAAATAGCGACGGAAATCAGCGACGGATAAAATACCCTCGGTAATAGCGAGGGATTACAAACAGATTACCGACGACTGAAAGAAATGTAGCTTAAAATCAAATAGCGACATAATACCGACAGATTTAACAAGGGATATTGCGGCGGATAAAATTTCAATGCTAATCCCTTGCTATTAAGGCGCCAAAAAAATGCGCGCATTTTTACCGACAAAATAACGTGGGAATTGAATCAATTTTTTTTTGGCTTAACGAGGGAATATAAACCATCGCTATATAAATAAAAAAAATAAATATTATATTCTTTTAGTTTTAGGTTAGCGAGGGATTAACAAGGGAGTTTTATTAAAAAAAATGTTTTTTTTAACGTCGGACGCATCCCTTGCTATTACTTTATTTTTTTACATTTTTTTTTATTACCGAAAGTGATAAGGTAAGGAGAACGCCCAGCCCTAACTATCTCGCTTTCTCGTTTTCTTCTGTCTATCTTGCTCAAGCAAGGGTTTCTTTCATCCGGCACTTCCATTCTTCTTCAATCGCCGGCGGTCGCCAGCAGGTATGGTTCTAATCTCGATTGCGATTTCGATTTATACAAGGCGTTTCTTTTTATTGATTTTCTTTCTAGGGCTATTGCATTTTTCAGTTAGGGATTTGGAATTAGGGCTTGAAATTAGGGCTTGAAATTTGTAATTGTACTTCTGTCGCTGCCTGAAGTAAAAGCATTAGATGCCATTAAAATGCCATCTTCCTGTCTTCTGTTAGTTAATATCAATATTATTAGTTTCTTTTCTGGCTTACCTGCAAAGAGTACTCTCGTGCATCCCTGAATGAGTTTTGTGTTTTCAAAAAAGTACTCCCTCCGTCCCAAAATGATCTTCTCAAGTTATTCTCATTTTGACAATTTAGGCTTAAAAGGTGCATAAACACAACATGGCTAGTGAAGCAAGTACTCATATCATTATAAAGTTTGAATGGTCAAACCTGAAAATCATTTTCGGACGGAGGGAGTATGTCCTAAATGAGTATCCATTTTTGGTGTACGTAGGCAATCCTCCTTAAATCATCATGCTCTATTTTTCTTGTATATCACACAGATACCTTGCAGCAGCATTTATTTTGGGCTATAGGTTGTCAAGTAAATATTGTGACTTTTCCATGTCAACTTCATAAGCTGACAGTTTCTAAGCTTAATAACTTTCTTACACTTATTTATTGTGCGCCCAAACTGATTCTGTATGCTCACATGACTATAATCAAAGAAGCAAGTTGGTTGTTCTTTCTGATTTTCTCCTTTGGCGTTAATATACATTCACTTGGTATTGAAAGATAGTTAATCAGTCTGATGTCTTGTTTATCATGTGAAAGCTTAGTGCACCATCCGTAGAGCAGTATACGTTCCGGTATAGTTTGTCCCAATGCAGGAGGTAAAGTTTGTACTATATGTCAATTAACTTCTTGACTATGGACATTTTATTATTGAAGAAAATCACAAAACATATGTTAGTAATGATGTATCAATAACAAATTTTAAAATTTATAAAAGTATTTCAATTTCTCAAAATTTGTGGTCAAACTTCAACTACGTTGACCCATTTTGACATTCTAATTGGCACTGAGGGAGTATTTTGTAATGACATCTAAGAGTTGTGTCTATGTTTTTAGCTTCTTTTTTTTTCTTTCAAGATGGAGGTGATCAGTTTAATGTCAAACTATATATGTGATATCTAGCCGCTGTTTCATTTTCAATTTTATTGGATTCGGTTAAATCCCTCATGCTCACTCCGGTTTAATTCAAAAGTGTTCCATTCATAATTTTTTTGTTTATTAATATAGGAGTGGGAAAATGAATTTGGATCGCAGTTGGATGTATAAACGCTCTGAAAACGGTTTCTTATTACCCTCTTTTGTTGAAGGAGTTAATAAGTTTGTTGAATATGCTAGTAGTCAAACAAGATGGAAGGATGGAGCCAAAATTAAGTGTCCATGCAAGTTAGCTAAGTGTCAGAACCAAAGATTTCTTGATGTGGAAATGGTTAGTTCCACTTGGTAAAACATGGGTTTGTTCCAAATTACTACATTTGGACATTCCAGGGAGAAAGTAATCTAATGCCCTCTGAGAACCGTGATACGGCGGTTGGGGGGTCATCGTCTCTGGGTGAAGATGTACCAGATGCTTACACCACTATGGTTTTAGATGTAGCTGGCCCAGATTTTAATGATAATGACAATGTTGAGGAGCCACCAAATCCTGAAGCTAAAAAGTTTTATGATATGTTGGAAGCTTCTAAAAAGCAGTTGTGGCCTGGTTGCGAGAAGCACTCTGAATTGTCACTTGTAGCGCGATTAATGAGTTTGAAGTCTGAGAACCGAATGTCTGAAAAATGTTTTGATCAGATTACCGAGATAATGAAGGAGATTGTTCCTGAAAATAATTTTGTTCCCGATAGCTTCTACAAAAGTAAGAGGCTGATGCATGGAATGGGGTTGCCGGTCGAGAAGATCGATTGTTGTGATAAAGGTTGTATGATTTATTGGGGTGAGGATTCAAATTTAACAACTTGCAAATTTTGTGACCATCCTCGATTTAAAAAATCTCGTCCGGGGGGGGGGGGCATGAAGCGTCAAAAGACAAATATTCCATACAAGCAAATGTATTACTTCCCATTGACTCCTCGCCTACAAAAGTTGTACGCATCTAATGCTACAGCAAAAATGATGAGGTGGCATGCTGAACACATTGTTGAGGAAGGAGTAATGCATCACCCCTCAGATTCACCGGCTTGGAAGCATTTTAGCCAAACACATCCGGATTTTGCCGCTGAAAATAGAAATGTCAGGTTAGGATTGTGCACTGATGGATTTCAACCATTTGGTCAGTCTGGAAAACAATTTTCGTCATGGCCAGTTATAATAACACCATACAATTCGCCTCCTGGTGTGTGTATGAAAGACGAATATATGTTCTTGACCGTGTTAGTCCCAGGGCCAAATAACCCAAAGCATAGATTAGATGTCTATTTGCAGCCGCTTATTGCAGAGTTGAAGCAACTGTGGGAAGTAGGCGTTCGTTCATACGACATTTCCAAGAAGCAAAATTTTCAAATGCCAGCTGCTTTGATGTGGACAATAAGTGACTTCCCTGCCTATTCAATGTTGTCAGGGTGGAGCACAGCTGGAAGGTTAGCTTGTCCACACTGTATGGAAGAAACTGATGCATTTACACTAAAGTGCAGCGGGAAACAATCTTGGTTTGACAACCATCGAAAGTTCCTTCCACAAGATCATGTATATAGGAGAAATAAGGTGAACTTTAGAAAAAGAAAGACAGTTACAAGAGATCCCCCTGCTGTACGAGAAGGATCAGATCTTCTTAATGAGTTGGAAAATTTGGGTTTAAAAAAGGTGACAGAACTTGATGAAGATGGTATTAATCAATTGATTTCAAAAACATGTGGCTGGAAAAAACGAAGCATATTTTGGGACTTGCCATACTGGAGCTCTAATTTGGTGCGACACAATTTAGATGTTATGCATATAGAAAAGAATGTATTTGAAAATGTGTTAACACGGTTATGAATGTGCCAAATAAGACAAAGGACACACCTAAATATAGAGAGGAGCTAAATGAATATTATCGTAGACCAGAGTTGAAGCGTGATGATGCAACTGGAAAGTACCCAAAAGCATGTTACATGTTGGATAAGAAGTCTAAGATTTGTTTGTGTGATTGGGTGAATGGACTCAAATTCCCAGATGGATATGCATCAAACATGGGTCGATGTATTGATATGCGGAAACTAAAGCTTTTTGGTATGAAGAGTCATGATTGTCACGTGTTTATGCAAAGGTTGATACCAATTGCATTTCGTGAACTCCTACCCCAACACGTATGGAAGGCACTTACAGAATTAAGTTTGTTTTTCAAAGACTTGACTGCAACTGTGATTGGGGATGCAGATATGGCAAGACTGGAGAGAGATATACCTGTTATCCTATGCAACTTGAACGGATATTCCCGCCAAGTTTTTTTTGACTCAATGGAACATTTACCGGTTCACTTGCCTTACAAAGCAAGAATTTGCGGTCCGGTGCAGTACAGATGGATGTATCCATTTGAGAGGTATTGCTTGTGCTATTTTATGACAACATCCAAATAAATGTTGTTTATACATTTCCAAAATTGTGTGTAGGTACCTTCGCAAGTTGAAACTTAATGTGAAAAACAAAGCGAGAGTTGAGGGCTCCATTGCCAATGCATATTTGATGGAAGATGCATCAATGTTTTGTTCATATTATTTTGAGGATCATGTTAGAACAAAAAGCAGAAATGTGCCTCGTAATCACGATGAATGCTTGGATGAAGATAAGCAAGAAGATGTAATTTCAATATTTAAAAATTCTGGTCGAGCTTTTGGGAAAGAGAAAAAGAGATTCCTCACTAATGAGGAGTATAAAGCTGCACGAGGATACGTTTTATTGAACTGTGATGAGGTTTATCAATACATTGAGTACGTACCCTTTTCTTTAACAATCTCATCTTTTATATATATATATATGTGTGTGTGTGTGTGTCTCTAACAACCATCTAAAAATCCCATAATTGTACTTTGTTAAAGGATATACATTGAGCATGTAAAGAGAAATGAATCAGCCATTACAGATGCTAGACTCAATGAGAAATTGGAGAATGAATTTCCGGAGTGGTTTAAGCAATACGTAAGGCTTTTCAACCTTTCATGTAATTCATATTTTATTACGACATTTTAATTTCTATAAGTTTTAAAAATCTGCTTTTATCTGTATAGGCAAGTGATCCAACCAATAACATTACGAACATGTGGATCAAGGAACTTGCTAAAGGCCCTTACAGATCTGTGGACACATATCCAGGTTATTTGGTTAATGGATATAGGTTCCACACTATTCAACATGGTTCCAATAGAGCTACAATGAATAGTGGTGTCTGTGTTAAAGGTGAAAGCTACAATGAATATGAGAGTGATTACTATGGACGCTTAGTAGAAGTTATTCGTCTTGAATATCCAGGATTACCGCTTAAGCAAGTCGTTTTGTTTAATTGTGATTGGTTTGATCCTACGGCTATGGGTACAAAGGTTGATCCTCACTATAAGCTTGTAGAGATAAACCATAAGCGTAAATTCAATCGATATGAACCGTTTATACTCAGCTACCCAAGCCACTCAAGTTTATAATTGCACATATCCAAGTTTGAAACGTGACAAGGTAGATTGGTGGGCCGTATGCAAGATTAAAGCAAGGCAGCAGTTCAATTTATTGAGGAGTCAACGCCGACCTCCTTTCAAGAGGAAACTATTGATAGACATGATTCTGTGCATGTTGACGATGATCAACTCTTTTTAAATGATGTCAATAATGAATCTGTAGAGCTTGTTGATGATTTGAATTTAAATGATGAAGATGACATAGAGATTATTGATAATATCAATGATACTAGCGAGGACGAGTTTGACACTAGTGAAGAAACAAACGATGAAAGTGAAGACATTGATTTAGAATATAGTGAAAATGATAATTCAGGTTAGTGGTAGTTGAATTCTTTTTTATGACAATGGCCTGTGTTTCACATTTATATGTGGTTGCTACGACTTTTTTGTGATGTTAAAAGGTGGTTACTTCAGTTTGTTTTAGTTGTTGTTGAATTGGTATCTTTCTTGATTGACACCACTAAGTTTTTTTTTTTTTTTTTTTTTTTTTTATAACATAGTTTCTGGATTTACTAGTATCGAATGTAATTTTATATCTTACTTGGGCTTATTAACTGTAGTTGTTTTCTTATTACGACACTTAAAATTCTTTTTTTTTTGAACTTTAGATGCCTAGGGGTAAAGGGAAACGAGGTATGCAGCGTGGGGAGGGGAGGGACGTTGTTTCTTCCTCGTCGACACCGCAATATGATGCTGGATCAAGGGAGAATCATTCTATGGACACTCGTAGCCCATCTCACACTCCTAGTTCAGCACGGGAAACGCCACCCTCCTCTTCATCTGCTTCTGCCACAGTTGAGATACGTGGTGCTCTTAGACGTGCTTATGTAGCTTATGGCAGGTAACTTATCGTTATATAATACAAAAGTTGAGGTATTTGTTTATTCAAAACTTGGCTCATGCTAATTTTAGGCTTAAATTATTCAGAACATGAGAGAATATAACCTTCTTCAAATTAATATTAACATTAGGGAAGATCATTAATTTCAATTATAACCAGGTGTGTTGCTCCAAACATTGTTGTAGGTTGATGCCTTCGCAGACTTCGGGCCATATTACAAAGATATTTAAGAGAAACATGCATTCGGAGGGATACAACTGGAAGAGTGTCCCTAAAGATCATAAAGATGGATATTTTACTGACTTTAAGGTGTGTATTATTTAGTCTATGCCATCTTTTAAACTGGTTGCTACTGCATTGGTTTTTTTTTTTTTTTTTTGGTTGCTGGTATCCATTTTTGTATTCAACTATTTTTTTTTGCTCCGCAACTGTTTAGCCGCCCTCATTCTAATTCTGAAGCTATGATATTGGTCTTGATTGCTACAAATGCTTATTGTTTTATTCATGTTCTTATGTGAATGTGTGTTACACTGGGACTCAAGTTCTGTATTGTTTAATCAATTTGTTTGTAGAAACAATATACATGGCCTCAGGAGCATGAGTCAGCTATTAGGACTGCTTTTGATAAACAAGCTGAGATTCGGTACAGTGATATGGTGAGCGGTTTTAAGAGAATTTGGAATCAAGACATGTAGAAACAAGATTGTATATCCGAGGCAGATTGGTCAAATTGGGTAGCATATTTTAATAAAGAGGAAGTTAAAAAAAAAGCTGAGATAAATTCAAAAAATCGTAAATCTGAGAAGGAAGATGGTTGCTCCAAGCATACAGGAGGTTCCAAATCTGCGGTAGCTCACTTTATGTCTATGGTACGTTGTGAATCAATACATACATTTACATAATTTATTTATATGCATACAAAGTTGGTATTGCAGTTTCTTGGTTATAAATATGCATACAAAGTTGATATGTTATGCTAGTAGGGCATTTCCCACAAAATATAGTTGACTCACGAAATTCATATTTTACAACTTGTGTTACAATGCAAACTCATCCCTTACATGAGAAGGACTGTGCATGTTGGAGTTTCTAGGATCTCACTGTGACTTTATAATTGCCTGTCCTTTCAATGATCTCTCTGAAGTGGTAGAAACTAGGGATGACCAAAACCGGTTCCGGGCCCGGTTCCGGTTTGGCATATATGTGACCCTGAACCGGCCCGCACTTACACCGGTTCCGGTTCCGGTCATCACAATCCGGTTCCGGTACGGTTCCGATCCGGTTCCGGTTCAGTCCACGCTACCTTTTTTTATTTTTTTTTATCATACAATAATGAATAAACATGTTAAAATTTATTAAAAGACAAGAGATTTTTATTTCATAATACACTAATGAATAAACATGTTAAAATTTATTGAAAAATAAGGGATTTTTATTTATTTTAATGGAAATGCCGATCCGGTTCCGGTCCGGTTCCGGTTCGCCATATATGTGACCCTGAACCGGCCCGCGCTTACCACGGTTCCGGTTACTCCGGTTCCGGTTTACTCCCCGGTTTGCTCCGGTTTCGGGCTTTTCCGGTCCGGTTCCGGTCCGGTTTTCCGGTTCCGGTCCGGTTTTCCGGTTCCGGTCCGGTTTGGCCATCCCTAGTAGAAACCTTATTCATGATAGCTGAAGTGGTAGAAACCTTATTCATGATATCTGTATACTCCCTCCGTCCCAAAATGATCTTCGCGTTTGACTATTCAAACTTTTTAAGGATACGAAGGCTTGTTTCACTAGCCATGTTTTACTTATGCAATTTTAAGCCTAACTTTTAGAAAGGAGAAGAACTTTTTGGGACAATGCGAAATGCCAAATGAGAAGATCATTTTGGGACGGAGGGAGTATACTAAAGTTAAAAAAATGTAAAAAAAAGGAGAGAGAAAGAGAGAGGAACAGAACCCGGTGGATAAAGTTAGTGCTATTTGACCACTTCTGATAATACCATTTTCAAATTGGCAATCTTGAGCCCTGCCAATGTCAAATGTAGCTATGGAAATGACCTCATGGTAGGTAGGGCTAAAGTCAATGGAGTTCCTTTGATCAAATAAGTTAGGAGCAATGTGACATGGGCTCTCCTTTAATTTACTCTAAGTTTTATAAACAACATTCACGATAGCTCTGTTAAGGAAAAAATAACGTAACATCCAACCCCCTTTTATTGACCTTATCATTTAAATGTAAGTTATTGTCATATTTGATTACTGCATCTAATTTTAAATCTCCTAAACGAACTTCATTATAAATATGATTTGATTTATTGAATATGAGACTTGATATCTTCATGTTATTTTGTAGCAAGAAGAAAATGAAGGCATTGCACCGAGTTTGTTTCAGCTTCAAGTAAAGACACATGTGCGCAAAGATAGTACATATGTGGACGGCCAATCTAAGAAAATTTATGTGAGTATTTTATTTGTAAATTAGAATTATTTTATTTGTTCACATATATTAATAATTATATATATATATATATATATATATATATATATATATATATATAGGAGGAGTTTGAAAGCCAAATGAAAGAAGCATCCGCCAAAGGAGATTTGACTATCGAGGAGGAGAATAATTTATATTTCCAAGTTGCCGGCGGCGTGAAGAAGCAACGGGTGAAGGGTCTTGGTTCAGTTGGCTCATCATTTGCTAGTGACGGTCGTAGTAGTTCAACTTATACGCAAACAATTGAATCACAAGCTGAATTTACACAGTTTAAGAATGAGCTAGAAGAGAAGTCCAACTATGAGAAAAAGGAGCGGGAGGAATTAGAAGAGAAGATGGAAGAAATGGAGAAAAAGCATGATGAAGAGAGAAAAATTTGGGAGGAAAGGGAGAAGAAAAATATGGAAGAAATGGATAAGAAGGTGGAACAATGTCGGGAGGATATAGAGAAGAAAAATCGAGAAATGGATAAGAAGGTGGATCAATGTCGAGAGGAAATGGAGAAGAAGTTTCAACATTTCATGGATTCTATGGCTAAACGCAAACGGGTTTTCCTTGATTATCAACACTTATGAAACTTCTAGTTAAATTTCACATTTTGTTGCTTTGTGTTGACTTTTATGATATTAGTTAACTTTTATTTTGTTGAACCATAATATTATGAATTTAGCTATATGTTTACTTGAAATACTGTGTCATTGTTGGTATTTGGGAATGAGCTGCTTGTATGTGTACAGGTTTCTGAAACAGGGGGAAATATACAAATCAGAACAGAATCCTTTAAAATAGAAAAAATTTACCGACGGAAATATCCGTCGCTATATTATCCCCACGTCATAAATAAATAACGACGGATTTTATCCCTTGCTAAATATTAAAAATAACAACAAAAATTTCGTCGCTGATTTCTCGTAAAAATAGTCGTCCCAATCCGATTTTCCTCTTAATATAGCGACGGCTTTAAATAAACAACAAGGGAATTTCCGTTGGTAAAATAGCAAGGGAAGTGAAAATCCGTCGGTATGTATTTAGCGAGGAGTTATTTAACGACGGATTTATGTCCTTGGTAATCCGTCGGTAACCTTTTTTATCGACGGATTTTAATAATTTACCGACGGATATTTCCCTTGCTAAATACTGTTTTTTTTGTAATGAATCAGGAGTTGTTTTTGTATTATTTGTTCAACCCGCTTGTGCAACTGTATCTATACCTGCTGTTGTACAGCCTTTACTGGTTGAATTTGCTGATGTGTTTCCTGATACGCTTCCTGCCAGTCTGCCACCATTGTGTGACATTCAACACCAGATTGATTTGACTCCGGGCGCCTCTTTGCCCCCACCGACCGAATTATCACGTGAGTCCTAAAGAACATGAGGAACTACGTCGACAGGTTGAGGAGTTACTTGCTAACGGCCACATTCGTGAAAGTCTCAGCCCTTGTGCTGTCCCGGCTCTTCCTACTCCGAAAAAAGATGGAACTTGGCGTATGTGCATTGACAGTCGTGCTATAAATAAGATTACAGTGCATTATCGTTTTCCCATACCTCGTCTCGATGATTTGCTTGATCAATTAGGTGGTCCTCGTGTGTTCAGCAAGCTGGATTTGAAAAATGGCTACCACCAGATTCGTATTCGATTGGGAGACGAATGGAAGACTGCCTTTAAAACTCGGGAGGGTTTATATGAGTGGCTTGTAATGCGTTTTGGTTTGTCTAATGCACCAAGTACCTTTATGCGGGTTATGAATCAAGCACTGCGTCCTTTTATTGGTAAGTTTGTTTCGTCTATTTTGATGACATTGTTATTTATAATGCTACTTCTGAGACCCACCTTCAACACTTGCGCGAGGTTTTGTTGGTTCTCCGACGAGATAAATTTTATGCCGCTAGTGCGAAATGTGTATTCTTGACCGAGTCTGTTCAGTTTTTGGGTTATGTGGTATCAAAGAACGGTCTTACACCCGATCCAACTAAGATTGAGGCCATTTAGAATTGGCCTCAACCGAAGTCCATAACTGAAGTGCCAAGCTTTCATGGCTTAGCTTCTTTCTTTCGCCGCTTTATTCCTCACTTCAGTGGCATTATGGCCCCTGTTACGGACTGTATGAACATGAAGGGACCAAAATTTATATGGATTGAAGATACTGAGCTGGCTTTTCAAGAGATTAAGCACAGGTTGACTACCGCGCCCATTCTCATTCTCCCCGATTTTTCTCAACCGTTGGAGCTTCATTGTGATGCGTCTAAGACAGGTATTGCGACTGTTTTGAGTCAATCTGGCCGTCCAGTAGCTTATTTCAGTGAGAAACTCTCAGGTACCAAGCTTCTTTTCAGTACCTATGACGTTGAGTTCTATGCAGTAGTTCAGGGAGTGAAATATTGGTGTCACTATCTTTTCCAGCAGGAGTTTGTATTGTATACTGATCATGATGCGCTTAAACATCTTTCGAATCAGGTTAAAATTTCTCACCGGCATGCTTCTTGGTTGTCATATTTGCAGCAGTTCACCTTTGTCATTAAACATAAGACTGGAGTTACGAATAGAGTGGAAGATGCTTTGAGTCGCCGACATAGTCTTTTAGCTGAAATGCGAGTTTCAGTTCCCGGCGTTGATTCTTTTGTGGACCTTTATGCGACTGATCCTTATTTTTCTGAGATACTATATAAGATTCAGAATAATGTGCTCACTGATTATGTCTTACAAGATGGATTTATTTTTCAGGGCCTTAAGTTGTGTATTCCTGACTGCAGCTTACGGCTTAGTATTATACAGGAGCTGCATAATGAAGGTCATGTTGGGCGTGATCGTACCCTGCAGCTTGTTTCAGACTCTTATTTTTGGCCAACTTTACGCAAAGAAGTGGACAAGTATGTCGCTCGTTGCTGTGTATGTCAGTTGGCGAAGGGTAATTCTACTAATGCTGGTCTTTATATGCCTCTTCCTATTCCCACGCAGCCGTGGTCTGATGTTAGCATGGATTTTGTGCTTGGACTTCCACGTACACAACGTGGTAGTGATTCTATCTTCGTAGTGGTGGATCACTTTTCGAAGATGACTCACTTTATTCCCTGCAAACGTACCGATGATGCTGTTCACGTTGCACAATTGTTTTTTCGTGAGGTTTATCGCATTCATGATCTTCCTATTTCTGTTGTATCTGATCGAGACACTCGATTTCTTAGTCACTTCTGGAGGAGTTTATGGCGTTTGGTGAATGCCAAACTGAATTTTAGTAGTGCTTATCACCCGCAAACG
The DNA here is from genome assembly GCA_026119855.1 of Campanula takesimana. Lineage (NCBI taxonomy): Eukaryota > Viridiplantae > Streptophyta > Magnoliopsida > Asterales > Campanulaceae > Campanula > Campanula takesimana. The sequence continues at coordinate 612,928 of JAOWBW010000661.1, read as the reverse complement.
GATGGACAAATAGAGGTAGTCAACCGTTCTTTGGGTAATTTATTGCGTTGTTTAGTGGGTGATCATGTCAAGTCTTGGGATATGAAGTTATCTCAGGCGGAGTTTGCTCACAACCATGCTGAAAATCGTAGCACCGGTTATAGTCCTTTCCAGGTTGTGTACGGATTGGCACCTTGTGCTGCTCTTGATCTTCTCACCTTGCCTAGCAAAGTGTGTCTGTAACGCCCCGAAATCTGGACCCAAACTTTACGGGCCCACAGTCCGGCCACATCACCATTTACAATACAAAACCATAAGATATTCATAAAACTAATCAAATCCATTAATTATAACATAGCCAAAAGATGACATCTAAAATCCAACAAAACATTAAAGTCTTACAATACCCAAATAACTAAAATAGTCAACTAAAGAGTCTAGAGTAATAGTAATCAAAACCAATCTAAAAAGTCTTTGAACATCTTCTAAATGCTCCAGAGACGAAAACTTTCATCCTATTTATTACCTGGAAAAATAAGAGAATGAAAGGGTGAGCGAACAAAAGCTCAGTAAGTTCATGTACAACCCCTCTGGTTACTAAAGAGGAGTTGACCTGAAGGAATATCAACGAGTACGAAATCAAAAATAAAATTCAAACGCTTTTCACAAAATCTCAAAGGCTTTACAAATTTAACAGAACAGACTCGAGTAATTTAATTACCTACAACCGTCCCATACCGTTTGTAGATAACTAAATTACTCACAGATATTATAGAATTCCAAACGATGACAAATGGAAGCAAAATGACTCGAATGATTTAATTATCTATAACCGTCCCATACCAGCTATAAATAATTAAACCACTCACATATTTCAGAATTTCAAAGGACTGATAACTGAACAAACTAACTCGAGAAATCTAATTATTTATGACCGTTCCATACCAACCGTAAATAACGAGATCCCTCACAGATACCAATAATCACATAAGTGGTCTAGTGACCTTCTCAAACCTAAATTCCCCGAAGGGACAAAAGCTCCGTAGAGCGCACAAATACAAATTGGGGATTCCGGAACACCTCACTACCCCTCTTGGGCAGTGAACTAAGGTTGCCTTTTTACATGCCTAAATCAAATAAACCCCGCCGTAACGAGTTGTTTAACTTATGTGCTCATTGATAGGATACAAAATGTTTTCAAAAACTTATCTCATCAAAACTCTTTTTATACGAAATACGAATTTCAAAAGCTCACAAAAGGTTTCACGTATTGACAAACAAAGGATACGAATTTAGCAAATGAATTAACAAAGGGCCAACAAATGATACGAATTTAACAAACGAATAACAAAAGATTATCAAAAGACGGTGACCGAGGGAGTCAATGCAAATACCGACACGATGTCAGTTTGACCGTATAAAAGAATGTACATAGCCAAAAATAATGCGGAAGCCTAATAACTGAAACGATAATATAACGAAGCAATAACCTAAATGATGTACAATCCCTTACCTTAAAGCAACTGCAATATATATCTCTGGGTACGCCTTTACTGTTGCTTGCCAAAATCTAACAAAATAAAGTGTCTAAGTTAATAAGAATAAAACTACGCTCTACTCAAATAATATTGTAAAACTAATAAACTGCAATCCTCAAATTTCTTACTCGAAACACTGAATCAAAAACATCTTATACTTAATACTCCCCAAATGATCATTGGTACCTACTGTCCACTGGTGTATATTTTTATTTTATTTTTTGTTTGACTTTTCAAACCCAACACCACTCACACGTCACTCACACACACACAAAACCTTCATGACCTTCCATGTAATCATCCCCTACAGTTAATTAATCTCTCAACATAATTAATATTATCCAAGTTTGGGAAAGACTATACATTATGCATTAATCTCTCCACACCCTACTTTTCACTTTTAACTCATACTTATCATCAATTCATATTAAATGTACTACCAAGATACAATATTAAAATTGATTCCATTCTCTCATAAGGTATAGCAAAAGAAAAGAACAAAAGATATACCTTTGACTATGCCTTTCTGTCAAACCGTCGTCCCCTCTCTTTCTTAACGCCACAATCAAAATTCGAGAGCGGAAATACAATGCTGCCTTAGGTTTAGATCAAAGAAGGAATATTTATACTTAAAAGAATTTAGGTTAAAACCCCATCCACTTAATAATTGGGCTGCTCAATTTATAATTCTCTCCATATCTAAATTTAATATGTGGCCCACTACACTAATATATCTTTTTAAAACTCAAAAATCCCAAAATGTCAAACATTAGGACTTAGCAACCCAAATAATTAAATTGGATAATTACCCCCAGTGGCGTATCCAGGATTCACGGTGAGGGGGGTCAAAAAATATATATATATATATATATATATATATATATATATAAAACACATATAAAACCATTACTTTATGAATGTTCAATTTCTTAAAATGGTTTTCCAGCACTGTTTGACATGCGTACAAAAAAAATTAACAAGGTCACCGGCTATACACAAACAAGTTAAGGCAACAGGCTATAAACAACCACAACATCAAGGCCACCTGCCATACATAAACACATAACAAAGCCACCATCATAATCATTTATTTGGAATGATAAAAAACTTATTATTAGACAAAATTACAATTAATATATAGTTTCTAACCTCCGAGACAGGGAGCCTTATTCTCTTTAGAGCCAGAACTAGTTGACCCCGTGATCTTTTCAAATCTCGAGAATGACCCATTTTCTGGTAGGAAACAAACTATTAATAATAAAAAACTTATTATTAATAGTTTGTTAGACATGAACACATACAAATACAAACTGAGAAGTTAAATTGTTAAAATCCCAACTACACATGATCAAGCAAAGAGAATCCCAGTTCAGACCCACAACAAAATGCTGGGAAAAACACATCCACCTACTAGCTACTCAAATAGCACAAAGTCACTTGCTCAAATAGCACAAGCAGTAACATTGGAACCCAAAATACAGAGAGAATGAAATGAGCACGTAGATCGAATGAATAAAACTGGAATTGGGTAAAGATTAACCAGATTGACCACATAAAGCATGACGTGGGAGAAATTCACCATTAATGTCTTTGATTTTAAACCATCTTTCTCAAGCATGACGCGGGAGAAATTCACCATCAATGTCTTTGATTTTAAACCATCTTTCTCTTAGTTAATCTTTGCAGTTGTTCACTACCCAGAAATCACAAGATTTAGAGAACTTGGACTGTTATACAATTTAACTACACAAATACAAAATCGGTAACCGTAACGTATTCAAATTATATATTTTTTTTACTGTATATTTCAATAAGAAATCAATGAGATTTCAAGGGGAAAAAACTGATTGAAAGAATGGAACCCTAATTTTTTTTTGGGAATTTAGGGATTCGGGATTTGAGATTAGAGACAGAGTAAAAGGAGAGACAAAGGAGAGAAATAGTACCTATTACAACCGAAAAATATGGCTGCTTTGCTCCAGCCATGGCTGCGCCGATCGTTCAGTTGAACTCTCCTACCCTCGTCTGAACTCGCAATCGCTCATAGCCTCAAAGACCCTCCAACGGCAAACTAAATGAATTAGTCAGGGTAGGTTGTGTAAAAACCGAGTTTATATATGTAGGGGTTTGTGAAAATTTTGAGGGGGGTCAACTGAAATATTTTAGGGGGGGGGGTTAAAGCTATAGTTTGAATTTTTTTAAAGGGCTAAAGTCGTATAAATGGAGAAGTCAGGGGGGTCAATTGACCCCTCCCTCCATAACGTGCGTCCGCCCCTGATTACCCCAACTAAACTTTGCTTATTCTAGATACCAATTTAACAATAATTATTATTTACTAACTAATCTCAAAAGCCCAAAATTAGCTACAGTCCATTAGAAACCTAAATATATAAATATATATAACCAATATTACCATTCTAATACTATAGCTAAAACCCAAAAATGAATTAATGAAAATTAGGGTTATTACAGCGTCCTCATTCTACGGCCGCTGATTTTATCGCTTAGCTCCAGCAGATTCATCAACAAGCCCACAATCAACTCGTTGCTGCGACCGCTAAGTATAAGCTGCATGCGGATAAGAAGCGTCGGGATGTTGATTTCCAGGTTGGAGATTTTGTTTGGGCGGTCTTGACGAAGGATCAGTTCCCTGCCCATGAATATAGTAAGTTGGTCGCGCGAAAATTTGGTCCAGTAGAGATCGTGGAGAAAATAAGTTCCAATGCTTATCGCCTTCAGCTTCCGAGTCACCTTCGTACATCTGATGTCTTCAATGTTAAGCATCTTATTCCTTTCACATGTGATAGCTCTTCTGATGATGACGCCCCTTTCGATTCGAGGACAAATCTTCTAAAGCCCGGAGGGAATGATGCAATGCAATTTGGTCCAGTAGAGGTCGTGGAGAAAATAAGTTCCAATTACTTTGTTTTTAGGACCTTTGCTTTATTTTTCAGGACCTTTTGTCATTTTTTATTTAGCCCTCTTTACAGTTTTCAGCAGTTAGTTTTATGTTAGAGTTAACAGTAGGTTTCCAATATTTAAGGTTGTTCTATGCCTGGAGAAGAGGGACAGTTATGAATATATTGTAGTTGTGAGATTTTCTTCTCATGGAACTCAATTTTCGGTATTCTTCTTGAATCAACGAATTTTGGGGTATTAATTCACGGTATTCTTTGAATCAACGAGTTTTAATCTTTATCTTTTGTTTATATTTTGTTTATACTTGCTTACGCTGCATCAAACATCTTCTCTTTCGAGTAGGTAAAGGGTGGTGGCTTCTTATAAGTGACACAGAAGTTGCATGTTGTCAAGGTAAGGATGTTAGATAAGTTAAACAAATAAAGTGGTTGAGTTTCTAGAATGATAAATGTAGAAAATGTCATTTTTTTTTTATATTTTGTTTATACCTGCTTACGCTGCATCAAAATAATTGTCGTTTTTGGTTCAAATTATTTTCTTATCCCTACATTGGAAATTGTTATTAATTGATTCCGTTTGTTGTGAGGAGAAGTGTATGTGAGTGATAATAAATAAAGGTATATTTGGTACTTTATTCATTAAACTAGGTAATAATTACTTTTCTTAAAACCTGTAAAAAAGTGATAAAGTGACAGTTATTTTGGACTCGAGAAGATATTATTTTTTTAAATAAAATTAATACATTACTAAAAGTACACTCAATAAATTGAAGAAACAAGTTCAATTAGTGAGAGTTCCTCAACACAAAAGAACCATTCCTAAGCTAATGAACCACTTGATACAATGGGTGAGGAACTCTATCCCGATTCATTGGCTACAATAAATAAACTCAGAAATATGCACATTATTTCAATAGTGAATAACTATTGGCAAACATTTCTTTTTGTGCTAAATATTTAGTCCCAAAGAAAATATGAACTATAGTGCCACTCTTCAATTATAATCTGTACAAATTGATGCAATTTACAATAATTGATGAACTCATACAGTCACCAACTTTTACAAAAAAAAAAAAGAAAAAAAAGAAAGAAGTAAAAGTATATAGGGAAGGCCAAACAAAAACACTTGTAAACACAACTTAACCCAAGAAAACCAAACCTAATCAGGATTTAGGACCAAAAGAGAAATAAAAAGCAAACACTTGATGTAAATATTCAAAATTACCATACATGTATAGTATATGTATATAAAAAAGAGTGTCAAAGTAAACATGAAACGAGATACTATTACGCACCCGTGACACAAGAAAACAATCTATGGCTCCTAAATCGAACGAGTTGCTTGTTTGACTTATTGACCATGTTACTATGAGTGTCTGGTGTCAGGCTGAAGCCAACTACCCGACTTTGGTGATCATGATCATGATCACGATCACCAAAATTGATGGACATGTGTCGTGTGTGGGTAATCCCGTTACCTCTAACTTTTTCTTCCCCATTAGCCATTGGGGTAGAGTAAGGGTAGGGGTAGGTATAGTTGTAACCTTCTGGGTAGAAATCCTCTATGTTGATCATCTCGCGGAGCTCCACCTCCACGCTCCCACCACCGGACTTTGTGTAATTCTTGAGAGTCTTGCTTCTCTTCAATGACTTGAATACCATTGGGATCAAACCTTCCATTATCCCTACCTATATCCCAACTTGTTTAAGGAGGGGGTTCAATTCTTAATATGGGGGTGGGGGTGGTTGGTGGAAGTTACTTGTAACTTGTAAGATGGATTTTTGTTGATTCTTAACAATTCCTCTTATAAGACTTTAGTTGATGGAGTAGGAACACACAACACGTCATATATATATATATATATTTATTTTCTTTGACTTTAACAAAAACTCAAATGAGACTTGCAAGTTTAATGCCAAAAATTCTCTTAAATATGAGATGGGTCCATTACACGTATGAGTTTCTGGTTATTTATTGTTGATTTTTAGAGGGGTTTAACTTAATTATTTTCACTTTCAACAATAAAAGAGAAAGCATTTTGGGAAGTTGCTTTCATGCTCTTAGTCATACATACCCATTAAATCTTAATTAATTTGTTCAATGATTATAATAAATACAAAAGGCAACTCTTAGCTTGATTTCGTAATATTATGGTAGGAGAGATATCACTAATACTATTTTTCTCGTTTAAAAAATGTGATACTTATTTAAAGCTTACAAATAAATAAAATATACTATAACAAGTATTACAATTGTGAAATGGAAGGTCTAGCTTGTTTATCTCATTCTTCCGATGTTTTATAACACTAACATTTTATTATAATATACTAATTTCCATTATGATATGAAAAATATCATTTTATTTTGTTCAATAGTTGCCTGTCAAGTAGACGCCTATATTAAGTCTTTGCTCTCATTTTCAATGAAAGGGTCAACAACAACCATCTTTGTTTCTTTGAAAGAAAATGTTCAAACTTTCTTTTTCTCCTCCTCCTCCTTCACCTAATCCTTTGTTATTTGGTAGTATAACATATTTATACAATACAAATACACTTGCACCGCTAAGCAACTACCCCATCCCCTTATCCACACACACAAGATTGAATTCAGTATTTCAACAAACTTTGCAATAATATAATATAATCATCAATTTATCCATCAGAAATGTGTACTTAATCATTTAATTATTCATCATTGAATTATTCGTTTCGTTATCATCGAATAGCCACCACAAATCTTCTACAGGCTGCAATTTAGAAACACCTCTCCCTCACACACCCGCACGCACACACACACACATCCAGCTGAAAAGGTCCAACTCATTTTTTTAATTTTAGGTTTTCTTGTTTTCAGCTTGTACTAGTCTGTTAAAATTTAACTTCTATTTGCAAACGGGATTTGATGTTATGAATTAGATACAGTATGCATGTGAAGTCTGATGAAAAAATTGTACAGGGGTACAAGTGAATGCGGGTCAATACCACTAGGTCCTAAATCTATAGTATATACTCCCTCCGTCCCAACACAAGTAGTAGGATTAGAGGAGTGGGCAAAATAATTAAGACAAAGTGATATATGTGTGGCAGAAAATAAAGAGAAGAGAATGAGTGGGGTAACAGTAGTGTTGGTTGAATAAATTGAGTGGTCGAAAATAAAAAGAGAGAATGAGTGGGGTTAAATGGTGGGGTATGATGAATATAAATATATTAAGACATTTTTATTTTGGGCAGTCTCACTTATAATGGGATGAACAAAAAGGGAAAGAAGTGTCACTTCTATTGGGACGGAGGGAGTATATAAAAGCAAAAAAGTCACGTTCCCTCCAAAAAATGTCACTATTTAGGCCAAAGTGTAATCTCTCCACCAAAGAAAGACTAATATGTCATTATCTTTAGTTTGGTACAAGCAGTCAACTTTGCATATTAATTTATTTTATATGATACTCCCCTCCTTCCCAAAACAAACATCCAATTTTGTCATTTTGGGCGACCCACTAGAACATTCCACACTCAAAAAAGAAAAGATTTCCTCAACTTTCTCACCATTCCCACTCACAACAACTACCAATTACTATTCCCTACCTCACTTTCTCTCTCATTCCCACTCATACCACCTAATTTTTCAACATCTTTCTTTAATCATCTTCCCAACATTCTACGAAAAGTTTGTTTTGTGATAGATGGAGTATGTTTTTTATATAGTGAAAAAATTAAATTTTGATCAATATATAGTAAAAAATTACTAGTTGATGCAGACAACAAAACGTTGAAGTTAATGGAGTCATTTGAGCGCGTGCACATAAAAATTCGTAACTTTTAACTGCGGATGGAGCACGTAACGCACCGCATATCAAATCAAACGGACTTCCATTTTTTTATATATCAATTTTTGGATTTTTTCATATATATATATATATATATATATATATATATATATATATATATATATTGCTTAATTAGGGTTTAATTTGTTAGGGTTGCAAAATGTATACTTTGTTTTAATATTTTGGATGCAATTTTTGTCGTTTTATGATATTGATAATTTATTCAAATATTAGTCTCGCGTTAGAGATCATGTGGCCTTTCTATATTGATATGTAATTGTTGGTCCCAAAGGGGCAATAAGGGTATGAAAAATAGCTAGAAGGGGGGGGGGTGAATAGTTGTTTTAAAATTCTTTTCGTACCCTTTTGCAAAGCAATGGCGTATGCACACAGCTCTTAATTTGGCTAAGTATAGCGCGCAACAAGAGTATGAAATGCACAGTGGAATTTTAAGCAGGAAAACTTCTGCGCAGAAAAGGTTGCGCAAGAGTTAAAAACGCACGCTAAGTTTGGGTTAAAGATTGGCGCACAAAATGATTCTAAGGCAATAAGCAATAACAAACACAGCAGCAACAAAGTGCAATCTGATAAGATCAAACAAAGCAATAATCCAGAAATAAAATAAGCAGGAAATAAATAGCAAGAACAATGAACAAGCTATTTGGAGAGGTTCGATCAATAAAAGATCTACGTCCTCTACCAAGATGGTTAGTCTTGGATTTTCTAACTATGAGATTTATATTGATATGAGGAGCTTTTACAAGATTACAAAGAATCAAAACTCAAATCAAAATCAATACTATTGTAAGTACCCCAATCCGGGCCCAACCTCTCTATAAGTCAAGTTAGAGGTAATCTTAGTACTATTTAGGGATAAACCCGATAGGCTAGGACCTCATAGGAACAAATAGAAATCTTTAGGACCAATCAGGAATTAAAAAGACGAAAGTTCCAGATCTCGCGAGGACCAGCCGTACGGATGGTTTGGCCCCGAGGAAGAATCACCCGTACGGATGGTTTGGGTCCACCAGGTCCCTATAAATTAAGGCTCTTGCTGATCATTTCAGAGGGGGAAGAAAACAGTTTTTGAGTGAGGATACTTTGCTGGAATACAGCCACAAATACTTGAGTGAAAAAGAGAGGAAGATTGGCCTAACCAAGATAGGTAAAGCCACCTTCTCCCCCATCCTTTCTTAATACTCCACTTATCTTTTATCCATCTTGCTCATCATATTGTTCGTTTATATTTACAAGCCTTTTATTACAAGTCTTTATTTATTCATGTAATCCTTATATAACTTGGACCCAAATACCCACATGATCCTAAAAGCTTCATCTTGCACTCCAATAGTGCATTAAAATGATGAACTAAATGAAGATGGAATTTGTTACATTTAAAGTCTTAATCTTTAATGCCCATTTACATTTAAAGTCCTTATTTCAATCCTTTTATTGTTTATCATTACTTGGATGAATAAAGCTTGCATCTTTATGTTATTATTCTTGGCCATGATAATCATATTGGATGATAAAGTCTTGATCTTTATCCATCCAAACCTTGATTTAGCCTTCATATATCACACTTGGATGATAAAGCTTCAATCTTTAATCATCCAAGTGTTGATCATGTTGTCCCAAAGGTTCAATCTTGCATAAAAGGCTCATTTGGATGATAAAGTTCCAATCTTTACTCATCCAAATGTTTGCCCTGGCTTAAAAAGCCATGTTCATCACATTTCTTTTTCTTCTCCAATGATTGCCTTGATCACACTCAAAACCTTTGTTTTGGTGTATAAATTGATGATCAAAGGCATAGGAATGATTGTAGGTAATGTTTATGTACATAACCTTGAACAGAAAATAAAACAGTTTAGTCCAGTTTCAGCAGAATGTTATGTTTCTGCATGAAACTGGACAGTTTTGATCAAACTGTAAAATCCCCTGGATGGCCCTAACCATCCGTACGGATGGTTTGGCCAGAAGGGACTTATTTTTGTTTCAGCCAGTCTATGTTAAATTTGTTGCAGTTTAGCCCTTTCCGTTAACTGGTCTATGTATTCTGTTAAGTTACAGTCCTTTCTTCCAAAACACACACGCACGTTGCACATTTTTTGGGTCAACAAAGTTAGGACGACTCGATTTATTCGAGGCGGATTGGGTGAACTATGAAATGTTCTTCCCAAGACGTAATTTGACATCCGAACTCGCAATCTCTCAAACTTTTTCATTAAATTGGGTTTTAAAATTAATTTAATGTGGCGACTCCGTTAAGTTTTAGGATGTTTTGTGTTTGATTTCCACGGGACCTAGACGTGATCCCAAGGGTATCTTACAGTGGCGATTCTGCTGGAGAATATGTGTTTTCAAACTTCTTTTTAGAAGATTTGGGAACATCCTTGTGTGGGTCAGACTCCCGTCTCCATTTGTTGAATTTATGTGCATTTGTTTTGTGTGTTTTATGCTTTTGTTTTGTATTCTGGAAGTGAGACTGTTCTGGAAACACCATAAACTGGTGCTAGATGGATCATAAACTGGAAAATTGCAAAAACCAGTAACCCTCCTCAACCATCCGTACGGTTGGTTTGGCCGGGCCCACAGAATGTTTCAAAATTAACATTTCTTGCAGGGCAGAAACATTCTGAGGGTCCCCTGCATCATATGTCCAAGTTCTGAGATTACAGCCTCTTTTATTTGAACATAAGCTTTGATTTTCCATGTATTTTTTTTGTTCGTGCACAATCTTTTTGTATAAAATTGATTTTCAAGAACCTTGTTCTTCTTGTAAATGTTTTGATTTTCAAAACCTTTGATTGTGCACTATTTTCATGTACAAAGTTTAATTTTTCAAAAATTTTACTTGTTCAACGTCTTGTACAAATTACTTGTTTATTGCTTGTCCATATCTTGTACATCAGTTGTTTGTACTCTTACTCATGATATTAAGACAAATTGAAATTTCTTATTTTGACTCAAAGGGGAACATAAAAAGACCTCACTATACGCGCACTTGACCTTGTGCACGCTTCAACAACCCTAAAACCCGGAATGGATCAAGATGCAACTTGATTGGCGCTCTTGTGCCCTTCTCGTGCGCACGGGGTCATTACACTTTCCCATCCGAGCCCGAGTCATCCACACGTGTCCGTGACACACAAATACCGTGACTATGATTGGTTTTTGTTCTAGCCCACGTCATCTCATCCTTAATATGTGTCGCGAACCCCAACCCGCGGGTCCGGAATACGCGAGCTGGACGTCGACTTAAAACCAAAACTCTAAAATATAGAAGTTAAAAATTCCATTTTGAACCAAAAGATGATAACACAAGGTTTTACAAATCCAAGTTTAAATCAACAAAGTACATCTAACATAAGCTCTACAGCTTATACCCAAAAGAATAAAATATACAATTCTTAATGACGTCAATAATGGTAAAACTATCCCCAAAAGGTTATACATTTAAATAATGTAAACCGATCCATAACAACCTGCCCCAAAATCTCAATCCTCTCGACGTCCTCCTCGATCCGCGAATCCTAATCCTTTTCCTCCTGGGGGGGTTAAGGAAAAACAAAGATGGAAATAAACGGGGTGAGATAAAATCTCAGTAAGTTACTAATGCAACTACATGACATGCTATAATGCAATAAGAAATAAACAATGATAAATATCACTTAGCATGTAACAAATAACAGTCAACAGATAGCAGCGGAAAGTAAACACATAACAAAGGATATTAGCCAAGGTTTCTCAACTGATAAACCAAATAAAGGTCGCTGCGCAGCTTCAATAATCAACAAATCATCATCTTCATAATAGCATGAAAGCTGAAGAGAAATCCCCGGTCAGAAGCGACCAATCAACCCACCAATCAAACAAACCATCTTCATAGTAGCATAAAAGCTGAAGAGAAACCCGGTACCGGAACCAATAACAATGTAAAGTGCCACAAGGGGCGGGAGCCATGCCACAAAGTCATGCTCCAAAACGATTAGCTAGAATACCCACAATGGAGCTAGCTCATCCAAACCAAGGCCAATCTGGATGAGGACAGAAGGACCAATGGGCGATGCTATACTGGACTTGGCTCGTGCCATTATAGCATTATCCATTGCCTGACTCGATACACAATTTAACCAGTTGGACTTTCAAAAAATGCTTAGTAATGAATACTAGCTTTATAAACATAAAAAGGGTTCCAAAGTAGGGAACCGAACACAAATCACCATAAAGATACAACGATTACTCATTAAGAGTTTAACAACAATGATAGCAGGAAGTTCCTCATAAAAGAGTTCAATAACAGAAATGGAATTGCTCATAAAAGCCCAACAATACAAATCATTAAAACGAAATGATTCTAGGACAAGGTTCCATATCAAACGCATCCTAACATGATACACGCGAGTTACTCATATAGAGTACTACCCAAATGGTCATTCCTCAAATAGCACAATGACTATCATTAAAACTATCCCAACATCCACTCATTATGAAAGTGTTCCCACATTTTCCAATAATCCATAACTAAATTCCATAACCCATTTATTCACAAAGGAACCAAGGCGAAACCACGCAAACCGATATTCCCAACTTGATTACAACGGACCGATTCTAAACACTTTGTCATAAGACACTAAATGAAATCTCAACATAATCTAAACCTGAAACTCACCTAAATAAACCACCTCATCTCGAAGTACTCTATAAGAGCTTTAAAATGATAGTTTACTCATCCAAAACGGAGTTCGGATGAGAAAGTTATGGCCTCCGGAAGATTGAACGAAAAACGAACAATTTGATCAAAGTAGGAAATATCATAAAACGTCACAGAGGGGGGGGGGGTAATGACAACCACCTAATACTCATTTACCACTTTTATAACTCTAACACACTCCTTACACAGTTTACATAGGCTTACGGTTGACTTCTTATTGTTCCGGGTGCTTACTTTTAAGTTATAAACATTTATGCCTAAAACAGGGGTGCTCGGCCGAGCAGTTCTATATGACTCGGCCGAGCAACCTCGGCTCCAAAATTATGACTTTCTGGTCTGCTCCGCTCGGCCGAGTCAAGGGACATGCTCGGCCGAGCACCTCCTGAATTCAGAAAAACGCAGAAGAACCCAGGTAACCAAATCAAACCAAATTTTACCCAAAACATCACCATTTCTCTAATACTCAAAATCAAGACTTCCAATAAGCATAATGATGCACCAAAACAACTTGTGAACTTGAAATGGACCTAAATAACAACATCTAGCTACCCAAAACAAGATTCGAATCCCAACATTCAAAATATCACAAAATCAACCAAAAATGGAAACAAGTTCATAAATCATCCAAGAAGCAATATATAGTAAGCATATCATCATATCAACATGGAATGACATTTCTAACATAAAAATGGGGGAAAGCAACTTACTTGAATTTTCTCAAAGTTGCCGGAACTCGAATATTTTTAGCCCTCTACGATCCTAACGACGATCTAAACAAGTTTTCATGTTTTAAGAAATGAGAAATAACAAGAGGAAGATGGTTAGATTGAAGAGAGAAGGTAGAGAATAAATACTTACCATTCCAAGGAGAGAAGGAGAGAGAGAGCTGGGAAAGATGGAGGATGAGGGAGAGGTGAGGGAGAAGTAGGGAGTTGTTGGTTATTTTTTCCAAAAACTTACACCTAGACCCCTTCCCCATCTACTAACACAAATACTTACACTCCCTACTAACAATTAAGACCCAACAAGACTACACTAACCCGAAATGACTCAAATAAAATGCTAAGCATAAATTATATAACACATAAAATGCACACATAAATATTTAAATAATTAATAATTTAAATAATTAAATAAGCAAATAAATAAATAATAATTATTTATTACTAATAAAATAGAGCCTAGTTTTCGGGTCGTGACATTCACTCCCCTTAAAGAAATTTCGACCCGAATTTTAACGAGACTTACCGAATTAAAAAGCCACGGATACGATATTCCACTATTTCCCGAATTTCTCAATTGTCCATTCTAAACCATCATGTGGTAACCTTAAATAATGCTCACAACATAACTCCCACACAGAACTTCCTTCCATCATTATTATAATTACTCATTAAAATCCTTATTCAAAATCGGAGAATCCAAATGCTCCCAAACATAACTCTCGAGGTACTACAAGCTTATCTTATTCATAACCTTAATTACACTGCAAGGATACTCCCATTTGTAAATCGCATACCTAGGATTTCTCCTCAGAAATTCAAACATTAAACCATCTCGAGCTTAATTAGTTTCTAAAAATATGAAAAGTTAAAGAAATTTTCCATCCCCATAATATTCACCAAAGTGGCTATACCTCCAAGGATTCCCATTATAGCGCTTTCGCCTTAGATGGTACCTTAAACTAGAGGTACAATGTAAAGCCAAAATTTTAATACAAAATGTTTACTTAATCCATGTCATAGTACCATCATCACATTACTTCAATCTTTGAAAGCTTAAAACAATTACAATACTCAGTGGTCCGAAAAATAATCCAATTTTTATCGTCAAGGGATTTCCTCTAATTCCCTTTCTTGAATTTAATAATCCACGCTTAAATACCCCAAAGAAGTTAGCAATCCCTACATCTCCAACAGTTGACCCACATTAGACTTTCACGTATACATTCATTAACTTAAAGATACTTAGGCTCAATAATACTGCCATCATAATGAACCATTAGCTAATCACATTCCAACTGACCCAATACCAAATCATAGTATTCTTTAATATGCCCAAGTATTTATACCCAACTTTCTTCACATATTTGTAATCCAAAACAAGAAATGCCACAAGACAAGATTTAGGACCATAGAACAACCATTTAACTAAAACTCAAAATGCCTTTATATAGGTCGCAAATTTATTACTCTCCCGAAATGTGCTTAGTCCTTTCAAACTTAACGCGCTCACCACTTTTGATGATTATAACTTCCATAATATACTCATATCCCATAACACATCATGCGTTTCTTCATACTATCCAATTCCGATGCGCTCACGTAGATGCACTACAAGTAACAAAAATCTCCTATCCAGAAATCCTCAATTTGAATCCTCAACTCTTATAACCCAACCGATGCCATAAGGACATTGATCTAAATATTAGCACTACAACCTTGTACCATAACAACTCAATTTAACCCCAAGCTTCTCCTCAAACACTAGGTACTATTCGGAAGAAAATGAAAATCTTACGAATGATAAATACACCCAACAAATTGACCGAAACTGAATACTCGGATTTCAATTAAGAAAAGATAGGTATAACTCTACCCAAAGGAACGGTCTCAAACAGTTTTAAGAAATTAGGAATGGAGAATATAACAATCCCCCTACAACAATAGACTAAAGCAATAGTAACATTAAAATCTTGTAATAGCAACATGGCTAATTTAGCAGGTGAGACATAACCATACTTAAGCACATCATAAGCACATAAGACTTCATCAAATACCCTAAACTCCTCCATAAGAGTAGACACCTACAACACATAAGTCAAAGACTCAGAAGAAATAAATGCAACTAAATGCACAGAAACACATAAATGCGATGATCCTAAAATACACGCGCTCGCTCTCACGACACAAAATAATACCTCCTGAAATTTATCCGTTACCTGGTGAGTGCTGATTGATCGCAATTACTCTACCCTATACCTTAGGGTTCCCCGAAGCATCTCTCTTCTGACCCGGTGAAGTACTGGTTCCTGTTCCTGATGATTGAACTTAAACCTCGGACAATCTTTTATGAAGTGACCCAGTTGACCACAATTGATACATTTTCCCTGCTTCTTCCTACACTTATCCTCCAAATGGCCTTCCCTCTGACAGTAAGTGCAAAGCCACCTACCTTGTTTCCCTTGTTTCCCCGGAGTAGTACCCGGATTCCCTAGCGCGGTTTGTTCCTTAAACTGAGATGGTGCTCCCAAATTACCTCGGTTATCTGAACGGTGTTGTGGTTGAGATTTAGCATGGCTTACTTGTTTACCCGTATTTGCAACCTCAGTCTTCCTCTTATGCTCCCCAATATCTTGCTCGATCAAGTATGCCCGGTCTACCGCATCCTGGAAGGTCACAATCTTCTGGGCAATAAGCTGAGTACGGATGGATGTCTTTAAATCGCGGATGAATCTCATGGCTTTCTGTTCCTCAGTCCTCACGAGATAGTCACAGTACCTGGCTAATTCTGTGAACTTAGCCGAGTACTGAGCTATAGACAACAACCCTTGCTCCAGGTTGAGCAGCTCGATCTCCTTTCGTTTTGATCCACTACCGGAATGAAATGCTCCTTGAACTTTCGCACAAACAATTCCCATGCATACACTGTGTGAGTATCATCCCAACTCGCTTTAACACCTTTCCACCAATGCTCGCGGCACCCACAAGTTTATAAGTCGCAAACGGACCTTGTCTTCATCGGTGCAACCAAAGACATCATAAATTTTCTCCATCGACTCAATCCATAGCTCGGCCTTCCTTACATCGGTTCCCCATTGAACTCTAACCGGTTTCAATTTCAGAAATTGTTCCAATCCGTAGCGGGGTGGTGGTGCTTGTTCTACCCTCGGACCTTGATCATGTATGGCCTTCATGGCCGCCTCAAACATGCCCTGAAACATTGCACGGGCTTCATCCCTTGTTTCACTCTGATTTGCATTACCGGTATTACTTTCACCACTTCTCCTTCGAGCCATTTCAAACAAGTACCTGCATAAAACAACAATTGTTACTCACTCCGAACACACTACCTCCTAGGTCATACTAATCCACCTATACATACACTTAGAGCTAATGCCATAGCTCTGATACCAACTGTCGCGACCCCGAACCCGCGGGTCCCGGAATACGCGAGCTGGACGTCGACTTAAAACCAAAACTCTAAAATATAGAAGTTAAAAATTCCATTTTGAACCAAAAGATGATAACACAAGGTTTTACAAATCCAAGTTTAAATCAACAAAGTACATCTAACGTAAGCTCTACAGCTTATACCCAAAAGAATAAAATATACAATTCTTAATGACGTCAATAATGGTAAAACTATCCCCAAAAGGTTACATTTAAATAATGTAAACCGATCCATAACAACCTGCCCCAAAATCTCAATCCTCTCGACGTCCTCCTCGATCCACGAATCCTAATCCTTTTCATCCTGGGGGGGTTAAGGAAAAACAAAGATGGAAATAAACGGGGTGAGATAAAATCTCAGTAAGTTACTAATGCAACTACATGACATGCTATAATGCAATAAGAAATAAACAATGATAAATATCACTTAGCATGTAACAAATAACAGTCAACAGATAGCAGCGGAAAGTAAACACATAACAAAGGATATTAGCCAAGGTTTCCCAACTGATAAACCAAATAAGGTCGCTGCGCAGCTTCAATAATCAACAAATCATCATCTTCATAATAGCATGAAAGCTGAAGAGAAATCCCCGGTCAGAAGCGACCAATCAACCCATCAATCAAACAAACCATCTTCATAGTAGCATAAAAGCTGAAGAGAAACCCGGTACCGGAACCAATAACAATGTAAGTACCACAAGGGGCGGGAGCCATGCCACAAAGTCATGCTCCAAAATGATTAGCTAGAATACCCACAATGGAGCTAGCTCATCCCAACCAAGGCCAATCTGGATGAGGACAGAAGGACCAATGGGCGATGCTATACTGGACTTGGCTCGTGCCATTATAGCATTATCCATTGCCTGACTCGATACACAATTTAACCAGCTGGACTTTCAAAAAATGCTTAGTAATGAATACTAGCTTTATAAACATAAAAAGGGTTCCAAAGTAGGGAACCGAACACAAATCACCATAAAGATACAACGATTACTCATTAAGAGTTTAACAACAATGATAGCAGGAAGTTCCTCATAAAAGAGTTCAATAACAGAAATGGAATTGCTCATAAAAAGCCCAACAATACAAATCATTAAAACGAAATGATTCTAGGACAAGGATCCATATCAAACGCATCCTAACATGATACACGCGAGTTACTCATAGAGAGTACTACCCAAATGGTCATTCCCCAAATAGCACAATGACTATCATTAAAACTATCCCAAACATCCACTCATTATGAAAGTGTTCCCACATTTTCCAATAATCCATAACTAAATTCCATAACCCATTTATTCACAAAGGAACCAAGGTGAAACCACGCAAACCGATATTCCCAACTTGATTACAACGACCGATTTCTAAACACTTTGTCATAAGACACTAAATGAAATCTCAACATAATCTAAACCTGAAACTCACCTAAATAACCACCTCATCTCGAAGTACTCTATAAGAGCTTTAAAATGATAGTTTTACTCATCCAAAACGGAGTTCGGATGAGAAGTTTTATGGCCTCCGGAAGATTGAACGAAAAACGAAACAATTTGATCAAAGTAGGAATATCATAAAACGTCACAAGAGGGGGGGGGGGGTAATGACAACCACCTAATACTCATTTACCACTTTTATAACTCTAACACACTCCTTACACAGTTTACATAGGCTTACGGTTGACTTCTTATTGTTCCGGGTGCTTACTTTTAAGTTATAAACATTTATGCCTAAAACAGGGGTGCTCGGCCGAGCAGTTCTATATGACTCGGCCGAGCAACCTCGGCTCCAAATTATGACTTTCTGGTCTGCTCCGCTCGGCCGAGTCAAGGGACATGCTCGGCCGAGCACCTCCTGAATTCAGAAAAACGCAGAAGAACCCAGGTAACCAAATCAAACCAAATTTTACCCAAAACTTCACCATTTCTCTAATACTCAAATCAAGACTTCCAATAAGCATAATGATGCACAAAAAAACTTGTGAACTTGAAATGGACCTAAATAACAACATCTAGCTACCCAAAACAAGATTCGAATCCCAACATTCAAATATCACAAATCAACCAAAAATGGAAACAAGTTCAAAATCATCCAAGAAGCAATTATAGTAAGCATATCATCATATCAACATGGAATGACATTTCTAACATAAAAATGGGGGAAAGCAACTTACTTGAATTTTCTCAAAGTTGCCAGAACTCGATATTTTTAGCCCTCTACGATCCTAACGACGATCTAAACAAGTTTCATGTTTTAAGAAATGAGAAATAACAAGAGGAAGATGGTTAGATTGAAGAGAGAAGGTAGAGAAGAAATACTTACCAATTCCAAGGAGAGAAGGAGAGAGAGAGCTGGGAAAGATGGGAGGATGAGGGAGAGGTGAGGAGAAGGAGGGAGTTTGTTGGTTATTTTTTCCAAAAACCTTACACCTAGACCCCTTCCCCATCTACTAACACAATACTTACACTCCCTACTAACAATTAAGACCCAACAAGACTACACTAACCCGAAATGACTCAATAAAAATGCTAGGCATAAATTATATAACACATAAAATGCACACATAAATATTTAAATAAATAATAATTTAAATAATTAAATAAGCAAATAAATAAATAATAATTATTTATTACTAATAAAATAGAGCCTAGTTTTCGGGTCGTGACAATATGTGTCCAAGGTTAAATATAGACGAACTAACTCTTAAATCCAAGACCCCTTGTGAAAGCAAGTTTAATCAGGTCCATCTTTGACCCGGTCTTTGATTTATGCGTTAATTTTGACCATAATTAACCAAAGTCATATATTGAAGATAGGATGACACCATGTCATTAAGCCTTAATGCTTAACCCATTCTAATTATCCTTAAATCCCAAATTAAGGTCCAAGATCCCTCATAAAAATAAGGTCATGCCAAAATTTCGTTAAGGCATTAAGTTAAATCTTGACCTTGATCGAGGCTTAATTATAATAAGAATGACTTATGCATTAAAACTCCATGGTGCACTAGACCTTAGGATTGGTGTCTTTTGGTCGGTGGAAGCCGCGTGCCCTATAGGACCCTCGCCCGGGATAGTCCGTCCTTAGGAGTGTGCAAGACAGGTGAAAAACGAGGGGCTTATAGACGTAGTGATGGCCTCCACTGATCCAGATTTTATAATAGTTGCGAAAAAGAAGAGAAATATTTTCCAACCATTTAGGAATAAAAATGCGTTTTAAGTAAACTTGAACGAACAATAATAATAATCTTTCATGTTGCATGAGCCTAAGCCTTTTTTCCAAACACTAGCCCAAGTTTGTCCCCGAGTCTAAATGAACCTCCTTCTCATCCGCAGCTCGTTGGAGGTGGATAAGGGTCCCGGGTCACCGTTTAGTCAGTGCCGAGTCAGACAGTTCTTCGTCAGTATCTCCGTTCAGTTTTTTAGGTATGACTAGCCCTATCGGAAGTAGTAGTGGGGGTGAAGCCGCCGGTAGCCTCAATGGTCTTACTCGGGAAGAGTTGCTACAAGCTTTGGAGGCCGCCAGGGCCCGGGAAGAGAGTATCCGTAAGAACCAAGAAGAGATGCAGAATAGGGTTGTAGAAGCCATGAGACAAAAGGGGGTAGCCATCATGTTTGAAAACAATGGGTCTTTTGTGGAAATCACCGACGAAGAGGAGGTCGAAAATGTGCAACCTCAAAACTATAACCAAGTCCCTCCTCCCTAAACTTACCCTAATGTTGTGACCTCTCGTCCTACACTTCAAGCCGCCATCCTTCAAAATGTGCCTGTCACCCAAGCTCTCTTTTCCCCGCAAACTAGCTTTCCTCAATACCCGCCTGGATACACTCCACACGGCCAAATTCTAACAAGCCAAACACCATTGGCTCCGGCCACAATTGGTTTGCCGCCTGCGGCTTTGCCAATCACATCCCAAGGAGCACCATACTCATTCTACAACCCAATGACACAAGCCCATGATGCCATCCCACCATATGTTCCTACAATAACCCAGGTTATGGGTATGTCTACACCCACATGCCACCTCAAAGCCTTCCTCCCGTGATTCCATCCACTACCGTACCTCCAACGGTAACCCCCGTAACAAGCCAAACCATTGGGTCCATTAACTCAAATGGAAGAGAAGTTCGAAGGGTTAAATGAAAAGAGATCCTCATTGGGAACCACCGACCCCAACAAGATAGTTCCCTTACCTCACAAGTTCAGAATGCTGGAGATAGACGAGTTCGATGGAACCCCTTGCCCTCAAACCCATGTCAACTCCTATACCCTACCCATGCGAGTTAAGGGGTGCACCGTGCAACAAATGGCGGACCACTTCCAATTCTCTCTAAGGGGAAATGCCCTCAAATGGTTTTTCAACCTAAAGGATGAGTCCCAAGCAACATGGGACCGAATCATCGAGGTATTCCTTACTAAGTACCGGTCCCCAACCTGGAATGGGAGACCAATCACACGGACTTGTAAAACACCATGCAACGGGGTGATGAGCTAATTGGTGAGTTTTACAAGAGATGGAATTATAAGCTCGGAGAGATTCCTAATCCTCCCACCGAAGATGAGCAATTGGATATTTTCCAACCATGTTTGAGGGCTTTGATTAGTCATCACTTCTACCCAAATCTTCGAGCAATGGTTAATGCCGGGTCCAAATTTGAGAAAGCTATCAATGAGCAATCATCCGCTCAAAACAGCGGAGATTCTTACAGATACCGCGCTCCCGCCACCAACAAAGGAAAGGAAACTTCGGGTATGGTTAATAACATCCAAGGGGAAGGCTCAAACAATGGTCCGAGACAAAGGATGGGGAATATGGATAAACCTCACTTCACGAGGTTCGAGGATTTTGGAATGCCAATAAGCAAAGTGTTCGAAGGGTTGGTCAAACAAGGCCTTATGAAACCCCTCGTTAATTTCCAACCTAGGAATCCCGAAAGTTACCTCGATGTCAACAAAATGTGCGCTTTCCACAATTACCATGGGCACAACAATGATGACTGCGCCGTCATAAAGCGTATCATATCAGAACTAATTGAGAAAGGAAAGCTTGAATGCCCTAAAGGCCCAAATGTGCTTAAAAACCCATTCCCTGCCAATGGTTCCGTGAAAATGATTGAAATCGACCATTTTAGCATCAACATGCTCGAGATCGAAAAGCCAACTCCTATAACCTTCCTCGAGTTCAATACCACGGTGATGAAATAGATGAGCAATGGAAAGACATTTTATGGGCTTGCGTCCAGAAAGGGGATATGAAATGCCTCTCGGATTCCATGATAGTTAATGTATTTCACGCAAAGGTCTCCCTCATAGACACGGATGCATTAGTAATGATCAAGGTCATGGACACTAAGTTCACCTATGAGGAGTGTATGGATAGCATGAAAGAAACCATTAGAAATGCCCTTCAAATACCAAACCGAAGGCCTGAGAGGTGAAAGTATGGAAGGAGCCCCGTTGCCCAA